>LR990168.1:10312500-10317500 GCA_905147325.1 Notodonta dromedarius
GTGCAATTTTTTTTCTCCTTCCGAGGGGTTTGTGGTGGGGGGTAATTTCTGGATGCATTTTAGGGTATTATTTTGAAAGGGTTTGGGCTGGGGTGGCTGTCAACAGGTCAGGTTGGGTTAGACTTTTTGGGCGCATGTTTTTTTTTGTTTTTGTAAAGGGGTTGGGGGTGGGGGGTGTTTTAGGTTAGGTTAGGTTAGACTTTTTGGGGTGCAATTTTTTTTTCTTCTTTCAAGGGGGTTGGTTGGTGGTGGGGAGTGCTTTGGTTTAGGTTAGGTTAGGTTAGACTATTTTGGGTGCGATTTTTTTTCGCCTTCCGAGGGGTTTGCGGTGGGGGGGAATTTTTGGATGCATTTTAGGGTATTATTTTGATAGGGTTTGGGCTGGGGTGGCTGTCAACAGGTCAGGTTGGGTTAGACTTTTTGGGCGCATGTTTTTTTTTTGTTTTTGTAAAGGGGTTGGGGGGGGGGGGTGTTTTAGGTTAGGTTAGGTTAGGTTAGACATTTTGGGGTGCAATTTTTTTTTCTTCTTTCAAGGGGGTTGGTTGGTGGTGGGGAGTGCTTTGGTTTAGGTTAGGTTGGGTTAGACTATTTTGGGTGCGATTTTTTTTCGCCTTCCGAGGGGTTTGCGGTGGGGGGGGGATTTTTGGATGCATTTTAGGGTATTATTTTGAAAGGGTTTGGGCTGGGGTGGCTGTCAACAGGTCAGGTTGGGTTAGACTTTTTGGGTGCGATGTTTTTTTACTATTAAAGGGGTTGTGAGGGGAGGGGGGGAGGAGGCCGGGGATGGGGTTTCTCAGGTTATGTGTAGGGCAGGTTATGTTAGGTCGGGTTGGATATGTTTTGGTGTTTTTTTTTGTTATTTTTTTCTTTTTAACGTTTTATACGTATTGCTGCGCACGCGCATGTATATTTTGCGCGTTTCGACTGTCCAACAAGACCGGAGACTCCTCGCCGTCACACGACGCGGTTGCTGTGGCGTCGAGTCGATACGAGACGAGACGCCGGTCGGCGGTAACCGCGGGCGTGTGGCGGCGCGCGCCGCGCAGAGAGAGGTAGGAGAGCGGCGCGTGCGCAAGTGAAGTTGAAAAGATTGCTGGTGTGTTGTTATGTTCGAGTTTGTGATGATGTTGTGTGTTTTTCGAGACGCCGCGAATGTGTTAGCGAAAATTACACAGCAGAGCAAGCATTGACTGACTTGAATATAATAATATATTATAAGTTGTGTGAATAATGTCGCTCGTGTGTCGGCGTTTTGTGTTGTGATCGCAATTTTATATAATTTTGTAAACTGTGCGCTCACAAGACACTACTCGACGGAACGATGTTGTTCACAATATCATATGAGATCAACAATAAAATGGACGACGCGGGCCGGGGTTTATTTTTATATGTGTAAAACACAAAATTGATAGACTCGTTATGAGCGGCTTACGGTACGTCCGTTGAGAGACCATTGTTTCCGGCGCCCTGTCGCGTCACTGGCAACTCTGGTCCACGATGCTGCGTCGCAATATTCTGACGTGTAATCACTCGCGTCGGGGTGCTCTCGAACCGTCCGGGCGTAATCGAATGTATGATTACGATCAAACGAATCGCTCTTATGTTTGTGTGTATGAAAATGCGCACGAACGTGAAAACGATATCTCGGCACGAACGTTCGAAAATGAGGGTTCGCAACCCTTTTGTGATTGGAGAAGCACACTTTGCACTATTAACTTGGGCGCAAAATGTGTGTCCATCATGATGAATCCGCCGTCAAACGAGCTCGCCTGCGTCCGTCGACACGGCGGACGCGGGTTGTGGATTTGTGGACGCGTGTCGCTTGGGACAAGAGAGGGACTTTGCGGCGATCACTGTCACGTTTGTTTTCGTGTTTATGCGTTACGTCTCGCCAGCGAGGACGTGACGCGTACGCGTGGCCGACGCCAGTGGTCGCACATCGTCCATCGAAGTCGCTCGACGCGCGTTCGCGGTGTACGTGAATTCGTACAACAAAAGTAGCTCCCTGGTTGATCCTGCCAGTAGTTATATGCTTGTCTCAAAGATTAAGCCATGCATGTCTCAGTGCAAGCCGTATTAAGGCGATACCGCGAATGGCTCAATATATCAGTTTTGGTTCCTTAGATCTTACTCAGTTACTTGGATAACTGTGGTAATTCTAGAGCTAATACATGCAATCAGAACTCTGACCAGTGATGGGATGAGTGCTTTTATTAGATCAAAACCAATCGACGGAGGGCCTCGCGTCCGAAGTCGTTAACTTTGATGAATCTGGATAACTTTTGCCGATCGCATGGTCCAGTACCGGCGACGCATCTTTCAAATGTCTGCCTTATCAACTTTCGATGGTAGTTTCTGCGACTACCATGGTTGTCACGGGTAACGGGGAATCAGGGTTCGATTCCGGAGAGGGAGCCTGAGAAACGGCTACCACATCCAAGGAAGGCAGCAGGCGCGCAAATTACCCACTCCCGGCACGGGGAGGTAGTGACGAAAAATAACGATACGGGACTCTTACGAGGCCTCGTAATCGGAATGAGTACACTTTAAATATTTTAACGAGGAACAATTGGAGGGCAAGTCTGGTGCCAGCAGCCGCGGTAATTCCAGCTCCAATAGCGTATACTAAAATTGTTGCGGTTAAAAAGCTCGTAGTTGCATTTGTGCGCCGCGCTGTCGGTGCACCGCATCCGCGGTGATACTGACACGTTTGCGGAGCATATCGTCGGTGAGCCGGCGGTAACACGCCGGTTCAATATCAAAATCCTATCGCGGTGCTCTTCAGTGAGTGTCGAGGTGGGCCGACAATTTTACTTTGAACAAATTAGAGTGCTCAAAGCGGGCTCAAAATGCTGCTTGAATATTTCGTGCATGGAATAATAGAATATGATCTCGGTTCTATTTTGTTGGTTTTCAGAACTCCGAGGTAATGATTAATAGGGATAACTGGGGGCATTCGTATTGCGACGTTAGAGGTGAAATTCTTGGATCGTCGCAAGACGAACATCAGCGAAAGCATTTGCCAAAGGTGTTTTCATCAATCAAGAACGAAAGTTAGAGGTTCGAAGGCGATTAGATACCGCCCTAGTTCTAACCGTAAATATGTCATCTAGCGATCCGCCGACGTTACTACAATGGCTCGGCGGGCAGCTTCCGGGAAACCAAAGATTTTGGACTCCGGGGGGAGTATGGTTGCAAAGCTGAAACTTAAAGGAATTGACGGAAGGGCACCACCAGGAGTGGAGCCTGCGGCTTAATTTGACTCAACACGGGAAATCTCACCAGGCCCGGACACCGGAAGGATTGACAGATTAACAGCTCTTTCTTGATTCGGTGGGTGGTGGTGCATGGCCGTTCTTAGTTGGTGGAGCGATTTGTCTGGTTAATTCCGGTAACGAACGAGACTCTAGCCTGCTAAATAGGCGTCGTCATTTAGGTGTGCGTGCCTTTCGGTGCGCAACTCACTGGCGACGTATTAAAATTCTTCTTAGAGGGACCGGCGGCTTCGAGCCGCACGAGATTGAGCAATAACAGGTCTGTGATGCCCTTAGATGTCCTGGGCCGCACGCGCGCTACACTGAAGGAATCAGCATGTTCTCCCTGGCCTAGAGGCCCGGGCAACCCGCTGAAACTCCTTCGTGCTGGGGATTGGGGTTTGCAATTATCCCCCATAAACGAGGAATTCCTAGTAAGCGCGAGTCATAAGCTCGCGTTGATTACGTCCCTGCCCTTTGTACACACCGCCCGTCGCTACTACCGATTGAATGATTTAGTGAGGTCTTCGGACCGACACGCGGTGGCTTCACGGCCGTCGGCGTTGCTGGGAAGTTGACCAAACTTGATCATTTAGAGGAAGTAAAAGTCGTAACAAGGTTTCCGTAGGGGAACCTGCGGAAGGATCATTAACGTGTGTCGTCGTCGTCTGTGCGCGTTCTGCGTGCGCTTGATGTCGTCGTCTCGTTTATGAGTCATGAAAATTGAGATTTCGTCGCCGCCGCCGCCGCTGCCGCTACTCGGTGGCTGGTGGCGGTGGCTGGCGGCGATATGGTCTCGCGTCGCGCGTTCATATCTGCTGGACTGTGAAAGGGTTAAAAATCCGCACCCCGAGTCCCCTTTGAACGCGTGTTCGTAAAATTATTGTGTTCGCCAGTTTGCGGTGCGAATCGACATATTTTTTTTTATTTTATACAAATAAAATTTGTTTAAATTTTTTATTGATGTATCAAGAAACACAAAACAATATCCAAACCATTACCCTGGACGGTGGATCACTTGGCTCGCGGGTCGATGAAGAACGCAGTTAACTGCGCGTCATAGTGTGAACTGCAGGACACATTTGAACATCGACATTTCGAACGCACATTGCGGTCCGTGGAGACACATCCAGGACCACTCCTGTCTGAGGGCCGGCTGCATAAAAACATACGCCACACTGCGTCGTCGTGTTAACACGGTGACGCTTATGACGGTTCTCTGTTCTCTTAACGCGCCACTCCGAGCGATCGGGGGGGAGGTTTCGAAAAAAGGGTCCGTTTAAACATGACACGATACACACATGTATATGTGAATGTATATGTGTGTATATTTTTGTATACACACGCACACACGCCGCGGCGTGCGTGTACGTGTGCGTGCGACTCTTCGCGATACGAAGGGAACGAGTCGCGCGTGCCGCACGCGTGCGTGTACGCGGTGGTGTGTGCGTGTTGTAGTCACTACAAAACTCTGTAGGCGGACTCGACGTCCGAAGGGCGCGTCGACGTCGTCGTCGTTCTCGTCTTGCGACGAGGACGGTTGCGTCGTCGTAGCGCTGACGGATATCGCGTCTGCCTCATTCTTTTATCGTTGGCCTCAGATCAGGGAGGATCACCCGCCGAATTTAAGCATATTAGTAAGCGGAGGAAAAGAAACTAACCAGGATTTCCTTAGTAGCGGCGAGCGAACAGGAATATAGCCCAGCACTGAATCCCGCCGTTGTAATGGCGGCGGGAGATGTGGTG
>LR990168.1:10320000-10324145 GCA_905147325.1 Notodonta dromedarius
TTCAAGCAAGCGCGGGTAAACGGCGGGAGTAACTATGACTCTCTTAAGGTAGCCAAATGCCTCGTCATCTAATTAGTGACGCGCATGAATGGATTAACGAGATTCCCACTGTCCCTATCTACTTCGTCGTCGACCCTTGTCGAGGACGGACGTGTTTCTCGTGCGTGCGCTCCGTTAACAGCGACCATCGTGAAGTTGGTTACAGTTCGGAAACTCGGTCCCTCCTGCTCTCGCGTGGGCGCTTCCCCGTAAGAGGCAGCGGCCATTTTAGATTTTGTTCGGTGTTGGAAGAGACAAACGATCGGAGTGAACGTTGTGCGCATTTGACGTTGAAGTGAAAGTGACAGGAGCCTGACAGCCGACAGCTGTTAGCTGCGGCCGTCACAGGCGTATTAGTGTAGTGTGCGGAAGAGACGCGGTGACAAGTGTGAGGTTTGACAGCTGTCATCTTTGACGCTGTCAAATTACGGATTTGTGCGAGTGGGACGCGGTGTAAGTGACAGGGACACGCATTGGCAGTGAGTGATAGATTTAAGTTTGACTCTTACCTTTGACAGTTGACAGTTGACAGTTGACAGTTGGCAGCTGACGGCTGGCGACGGAGGGTTGGCAGCCCGTAGCCTGCCACTTGGGTGTCTGGCGTGATCGGTCGGTCGTCGTCATCACCGGTGACGTCACGCAGCGGTGTGCAAACACCGGGGTGGACCGACGTGCAGCGACAGTCGGGGCACCTCACAACACCACAGACCCCGTCACTGTTCGTGTATTGAATATTAAAGCTGTTCGTGTAATGCATAACGACTGTTCGTGTATTGGATAATAATTTGTTCGTGTATTGGATAATAAGTTGTTCGTGTATTGGATAATAATTTGTTCATGTATTCGTGTATTGGATAATAATCTGTTCGTATACTGAATATCAACTATTCGTGCATTATTTTGTATAAAAATCAGCTCGTGTATTGACGGTTAGTTTATCGCTTCCGCACTGTTGTCCGAGCAATGGCGGATGACGAACGGAGGCTGGAGCACAGCCTTATCGAAGCTGAACTTGAAAGGAAACAGGCAGAATTGGAGCGCAACCAGTTGGAAGTAGTGGCTTTGCTCGAGTTGGGTAATGAGACCATTGGCCCGGAAGAGGGATTTAAGCCCAGAAAATCGATCGCGCGTACTCCCCCTAGCGGTTTTAGCCGACAGCCGCATCAACATCAGTCTTCGGGAGCCAAGCGTCCCCTGGGGTCCCCGGAGGAGGTGCAGGAAGCCGTGAGGAGACGCATTGGTGCTGCAGTGGCGTCGGAGGCTGCCCCTCCCATTGGCGGAATAATGACTGGTAGGAGCAAATCAAGCGTGCCTGCCCCCACGACAGCACCGGTGATGCGCGTGGCCGACCATCCAGGGACCGCCGCGGCACCAGCAACGGCATCTGGGGGGGGCATGGACGTTGAGCCGTCTTTGGAATCGATGACTAAAGTGCAGTTGCTGGACGTCGTGCACGCATCATTGAAGGGGATAGCTGCTGTTGCGAATGGTACGAACAAGCTAAACATTGCTGATAAGACTGCCATAGCGGGACACGGCCAGGACGTACTAGCAGCGGTGGCCGCACTGGAAATCCGCCTGGCCGAAGCAGAGCATGCCATCACAGCGGGCAAACTAAAGTGTGCTTCTATGGAACTGGCGCTAGGAGCAGCAGGCATAGGTGGCCCCGCGGCGGAGGGAGCTCCGGCGCCCGCACCCACCTTTGCGGCGACGCTTAAACTGCCGCGCAGGCAGGAGCAGGTGCCCATCCCATCTGCGCAGGGGCCCACCCTTGCTATTTACCCAGCGGAGGCAAATGATAAATTGAAAACCGCAGACGACACGAAGCGCGAGCTAAAGACCTCGGTCAACCCGGCGAGCCTAAATATCCAGGTGGATAAGTTGAGGAAGGTGGGCAACGCGGGGGTAGTCGTCCAAACGACGGACGAGCAGTCGGCGAACAGGCTGCGGAAGGCGGTTCCGCCTTCCCTGCGAGTATCAGAGACTGCAAAGCGGCGGCCCCAAGTCTGTTTGCCAGGGGTGGACTCGTCACTCGAGCATGACAAAATCATCGAAATGCTTCATGAGCAAAACTTCAGTGAGGACGAAGAATGGCCCCTTACCAAGATCCAGGGCCAGTTCAAGGGCGCCTTTATGAAAGGCAGGCGTGATAGACCCGAAAGAACCGCTGTATTCTACGCCTCGCCTCAGTTCAGGGCGGCCCTACTTAAAAAAGATAGGGTCTACGTAGGGTGGAACGCGGTCGAGCCGGCGGACTGGGTTGGCGTGACCTGCTGCGCCAAATGCCAGCTGTACGGGCACCCGGAGAAGTACTGCAGGGCGCGCGACAACACCTGTAGCAGATGCGGCACAGTGGGGCACAAGCATACGGAATGCAAGGCCGAGCAGGTGTGCTGCGCCACTTGCAAGAACTTCGGCAGGCGGGAAAGTGGGACACACACTACTGCTTCTAGGGACTGCCCGGCCAGACTACATGCGGAGCAGAGAGAAGTTGGCATGACCAACTATCGGTAGAAGAGGGCCCGCAAGTAAAAATAGGCCAGCTAAATTTGGCAGGGGGTGAGGTGGCCACTAAAGAGCTGCCCACGCTGGCCGGCGAGCTGGGCCTCGACGCTATTCTAGTTCAAGAACAGTACTCGAGGGCCCAGCTCATTGCCCAGTGCGGTACCAGGCCCAAAGCGGGCCTGTACATACACCGCCTGGGCATAGCGTGCTCCGTGCTACAACACCTAAGCACGGAGCACTGCGTGGTCGCCCACCTCGCCTCTCTGGACGTCTACCTGGTGTCGGCGTATTTCCAATATAGTGACCCGATCGGACCCCATCTACACCACCTGGATGGGGTTATGACTGCTCTCTCGGGCAAACGCATCATCATTGGGGTAGACGGGAATACCCACTCCCCACTGTGGCATAGCGCACCGCGCCACTACGAAGGCCGGGGCTGGGAGGCCAGGGCCAGGCGGGAGCAGATGGAAGGATTTATTTCATCCAATGGGTTGATAATTCTAAATCAAGAGGGCCAGCTCAGCACGTTTAGCGGCCCGAATGGAGAATCAAACATTGACGTGACATTAGCTACCCGAGGAGACTTGTACATCACGGACTGGACGGTGCGAACAGGATCCAGTAGCGACCATCGGCTGATAACTTTCAGAGTCGGGGATAGTCGGGAGCCGTCTGGAGCGCGCGCTGTTGGAGTGGCGGAGCCACGCAGATTCAGGGACCGGGGTGTAAACTGGGCCCGATTCCGCGACAGGATTCACGGAAGAATGGGAAGTATGAACTTTAGGAAGAATGTGTCTGACATATGTGTGCAGTTTGAAAGAATTATTGAAGAATCAGCATGCCAGTGTTTGGGTGTGAATGAGCCAGTGAAAGTGAACAAGTATGAATGGTGGAGTCCTGAGCTGGATAGGCTCAGGAAAATTCAGTGTAGGGAAAGAAGAAAATGGCAAGGTGCGAGGAAGAGTGGGGGCTTGAGAGAGGAGCATGCGAGGGAAGTATTTCACAGGGTGCGTGCTGAGTATAGGAAGGCGATGAATGCGGCGGAGCTCGGCCACCTCAAACGGGTTGCCGAGTCCGGCAACCAGGACCCCTGGGGCCTAGCCTACAGAGCCGCGAGCGGGGTCCTTAGGCCCCCGCCTAACATCATCAACGGCACTAGGCTCGTGTCGGGGTACGCTGGCTCGGTGGGCGAGTCCATGACTGGCCTTTTGCGGGCCCTATGCCCGGATGACGACGTGTCCAAGGACACGACGTATCACAGGCAGGTCCGCGTCATGGCCTCGCTCACCCCGTCAGGCCGAGCTTCGCCACCGTTGTCGCGTGAGGAACTGGGGGGCATCGTCAAAAGCCTCCTTAATACTGCCCCGGGAATTGACGGCCTGAGTGCAAAGATTTTGAAGAATGTGTGGACTGCCGCATCGGCGGAGTTCACTGCAGTGTATGCGAGGTGTGTAGCTGAGGGAGTGTTTCCGGACGTATGGAAGAAGGGTCGGCTGCTCGTCCTGCCGAAAGGTAACGACAAGCCTCTGACCGACCCTAAAGCGTACCGCCCGATCACGCTCCTCCCCGTGCTAGGGAAAATCCTGGAACGCGTAATG
>LR990168.1:12129345-12319345 GCA_905147325.1 Notodonta dromedarius
CGCCGCACGCGCAACGCCAGCCTGCGCAAGGAGGCCGCAGGTCAGTGCGGGGCGGGGCGGGGCGGGGCGGGGCGGGGGCGGCGCACCAGCGCGCCTGGCGCCGCACGCGCAACGCCAGCCTGCGCAAGGAGGCCGCAGGTCAGTGCGGGGCGGCGTGTTTACAGACACTTGGGAAATGATCGTGTTGTTATATCTGGAATACTGTAAAAAGCTGCGTATTTGTTATTGTTGCGATTGCTCTTCAATATAATGTTTAATGGAACTGCCGCACGTGCCCCGTCAACACCCGCAGGGCTGCGCAACGCGCGCGTGACGCGGCTGGAGACGCAAGCGTTCCACTACCGCTGCCCGCTGCCGCCCACCGTCGTGCTGTTCCACCCCTACGAGCAGCACGCCGCGGTCGCCTCCAAGGACAACTTCGGGTGAACACACAATCATAACATGCACTAATGAAAACACTTAACGCGAGGGTAACTGTGTAAATATGTTGATGTATGGGTGATGTCCAGTATATTCGACTGGGGCACGGGCGCGAAGCTGTGCGTGGGCAGCTGGCAGAAGGCGTGGGGCCGCATCACGGCGCTGGACTACCTGAACGCGCACGAGCACGCGCTGCTCGCCGTCGCCTCGCACACCGGCAACCTCGCCATATACAGGTACTCGACTCCTATCGAATATATTATTTTTGTTACATTACTGCGAAAGAATTCTCAAATTGTATTACAATTTTAAAAATATCTACATTTTTTTTTTTTATTATTCTGTATATAATTCAAGTTGTGATGAAAATTATTAAACGTGAGTAATGTGTGCCGTGAGCTCGCTACAGCGCCGTGTGGTGTGCAGGCCGGCGGGCAGCAGCGCGGAGCCGGCGCTGGCGGCGGCGTGGCGCGCGCTCGACGTGCGCCCCGCCGCGGACTACCGCCCGCCGCCCGCGCAGGCCGTCTACAGTACGTACCGCACTCTACACTGGGGACACACACGCACACACACACGCGCGACACATCATCACTAAAATTATGTTTCTCCCCCACTCGACATGAGGCGATATAAACACGCACCCTGTAATGCCTCGTTTGCATCGAAGCAACATTTACACAGATTTATATTGTTGTGTATATTCAGGCCGTTCAATTAAACGGTGACTTAAGTAAGTGTAGATATTGCGTCAGTGCGAACTAGGAGTGATGTCCACCCGCGATACGAATCCTGGTCCTGTGAGCGCAACCTATAACAAACTTACAACAACGACATAAAACACCGGCCAATACATTTGGGGAAACAATACATGCGCGGGCTTGGCATCTCTCTGGGTACCGCAACCACCGCTTGTAACCTTCAAGCCAAATTAAATATAAATGGGGTTCTGCTTGATTTAAACATCATCAAGCATTTTACAATCTAAAATTACTTCATTATGTGTCGTGGGATTTGTTTATAAGTACAATATTATTGAACAGTACAGTTTTAAAATAAAGAATATATTTTGGTATTGACCCAGTTTCGGTGTTCTCGTAATCGTCGCTTCATTTCTTTTCTCAATCCATTGTGTTGTTCTGTGCTTTGACTAACATTTAACATGCAGTGTCGGTAGCAACCTTACTAACGTTATTATCATAAATAAATAAATCATTCAAATTCAAACCGCAACCATTAACCGACGATTGGCAAGTGTGATTGAAATCTATACAAATAAATAAAATTGGAGTGTCTGTTTGTAATATCAAATTAACACCTTTTCACTAACTGCATATGAAAGTACATACGACACCTATAACAAAAACGCGATTTAAAATGTTTTTGTCTGTCTGTCTGTCTGTGTGTCTGTCTGTGTGTGTTTGTTCCGGGTAATCTCCGAAACGGCTGGACCGATTTTGACGGGACGTTCACTGGCAGATAGCTGATGTTTTAAGGAGTAACTTAGGCTACTTTAATTTTAGAAAAACAATTATGGTTCCGCGTAAAAAAATAAAAACACATGAAATCAAAGAGTATCTCCAAAACGGCTGGACCGATTTTGACGGGACTTTCACTGGTAGATAGCTGTTGTTATAAGCAGTAACTTAGGCTACTTTTATTTTCGAAATCCTAAATAAAAAATGGGTCCTGTCGCGCGGGCTCAGAACGCGGGAGCGGGCTTTTTTGTTAAGTTAAATTCCACGCGGACGAAGTCGCGGGCTCAGCTAGTATTATATATTTTAATTAGATGCTTTGTCCGCACTACTAACTTAATTAAATAGCTGATAATTATATGTTTTAACCTTTGATAAAAGAAGTAAAGGATACCGCATGTTAGTACACGCAATGTTCCACCAAAAAATACGCATGATTCAAAATTCGCGCAGTCGCCCGCTAGTCTACAATCGACCATTGACACAAGAGCTGTCAAAACCGCGGCGTAAAATATTGAAAAAATACCGTTTTGCATCATTAAAACACGTAAAAGTGAGAACTGGAAGCATAAGAAAGCGAATGGCATTTCATTTTATCAGTGAGTCCCCCTTAAAATACAATATTTTACAAGAAAAAATAAAATTTATATTTTCGTACATTCTATGTAGTTGGATAATGTGGATACGACTTCTATAAAATTATATTGTTTCGTATTAAAATGCCGTTTTCGTAGAAAACGGTTTATTGCGCTCTCCACAAACTTAACTTATACGCACTAGTAGGTACAGTAATATTTGTTACACACAACACTTCCAAATCACATAGCAGTCGCATAGTCGTCCAATATAGTCGCTTACCTAAGGGTCGTCGTATATTCCTCTATCATTGCTTTCTTAACACATGTTAAATGTCGCTTCCGATGACAATATATTTCTTAGGGTACTTTTCTCGACAGTTGAAACTCGAAAAGTTTTTTTATTATCAGGGCAATTTAAGACATTTAATTTGAGATACGACAGTGAATTCAACATTTTCCCATATATTTCCTCAATCTATAGAGAGGCGAGAAAAATGGACTAATGCCATACTTACACTGTACACACCATAAGGACGTCGTGCCGCTTATAATTATATGTCACATTTTATTTTTAAAGTCCCAGTTTTTTTAAAATTTCATGTATTTATTATTTAAGGTATTTTTTGTGGACCGATAAAATAAAAAAAAGTATTTCCATATTTGCTTAATACCTTTTCTCTTACGAAAACGGTATTTTGAATATAACCCGCCACGTTATAATATTCTTATGTAATTGACTTGAAATCGTGAGGCGTATCCATAGTTTTGACGTCGTTTTGCACAGTTTTGACACTGGGACCCGCGCGCCGGCGCGCTTTACACACACTGTCATTGCCGCGAGATCGCATTTGAATAATAATGAAGTATGAAGTACTGTATCCATTCCTTCCTTTATCAAAGGTTTTAACAGATATCCTTCTGTCTGTAAGTATTTATAAAACTTGCAATACGCCGCACGTTACGACTAAAGAGAACATCAGAGTCCAATAGAATGTACGAGGGGGATGCGGCCCATAGTCCACCACCCTGGCCCGGTGCGGACCAGCGAACATGTGTTTAGAGAGATGTGCCGGTTTCCACACGATGTTTTCCTTCAACGTTCAGAAAATGATAAATGAGATTCGCTCTTGTAATCGGAAAATCCCAGAAATGCGAGCCGCGATGTCGACCTGCACATCGTGTGCCAACGCACGCTCGTGCAGTATGAGGTGTGTGCTATCAATCGCGATCGTCAAGTCGATACATGTTGATGAGGGTGTCTGTGGGGTGTGCGCGGCGCAGGTCTAGCGCAGCTGGTGTCCGACCAGTTCTCGTCGGGCGAGGACAAGCAGGCCGGCGCCAGGAGCAGGCAGCCGGACGCCGCCCGTGAGTACACCGCTCCCGCTCCCGCTCCTGCTCCCGCACCAACCACTCACCACTCACCACTCATGTGGGACATACACACATTTTAACACACTAACAAGTCGCTCCAGTTTCAATACTAGGTGATACAAAATGGGTATACTATTTTTTTTGCAACTTAACTTTGTAAATCTCAAACTATCGGCTATGTGGGACAGTTGAAGTACTAAAGGTTTTGTAGACTTGTGAAATCGGTCAACAGCTATATTCCTATAACACCTTTTGTTTTTCAAGTTCCCTCCAAAGCTGATGGTTTTAGAATTACAAAGTTAAGTTTTGAAAAAAAAAGTATACCCATTATGTGTCACCTTGTATATGTATTAAGCTTGTGAATAATAATTGAGTTTTTCTATTATCCAATGAGTGGGTGGTACGTGACGGTTTGAAGTCAAACTCAAATTGTATATTTTGATAACCCTATCAGGCCTACGGGAGCAGTTATAGAAAACATGACTTCGGCTGAAATTACCCAGCGAGAAACTATGCCGTCTTATATTTTTATTAATGATGTTTCGGAACTTAACGATTGCGTAAAATTAATGCCATTTTTTGCAAACATCGAAAGTTGTATTGATAGTGTCACTAGAACACATAACCATATATATTAACTGCCATTATAACTCGTACATTTAGTGCATGGGAGCGCCTATGTAACATTTACTCACTATGTTTAACATCCAAACTGTAATTCTAGAAAATCCAAGCCCTAACACTGAGATGAACTTGCGCCGACTATAACAAAATGGCCTGCAGAAGCTGACTTCATATCACCCTGTTGCACCTCATTTGTGTTGCATAATAGCATGCTTCTGCGAGGGATATCGAATCCTATACCTTTTGTATAAGCGAACTGGGGCTACGACTCGACCCCAACGAGATTCGGCATCCCTTGCCGCGTGCTCGCTTGCCTCCCGTGCCGCGCCATTTATGTGTCATCAGTTTATCAAAAGACGACCGGAAGTCTTCGCTTTTAGCTTGCTATAGGTATTAGGAAGTGTTCTGGACTTGAATTATTTCATGTTATTTATAACTTTGTGTTCAAGGGTCAGCACTGACAGGGCGGAGCGTACGCGCGACCAACTATCGATGACACTTATTAATACATTTGTATCATACATGCCACTAAAGATAAGACTTGACGCACCACGTGGTTTGACTTGCGCAGTAGACGATTTGTAGGCCTCTAACCATTGTGGCGGCGGCAAGAGCGCGGGGGGCGCCGCAGGGCGCTGCGCAAGCGCGACAGTAGCCACCCGTGCACTGACCGCTTGACTCCGCAGTACAGACGAGTGTAACCCTAGTTTATACATTTCAATTTTTTATTAGATGTGTTGTATACGTGTCCAAATTTTGTGTGATTATGCCTCGAGGTAAAGCCGCGTCTGTATCATTTATTGTCAGTGACAGTGAATAGGACAATTTGCCATTTTTTATCTTAAACTTTATTATTTCGTAATCAATATTATTATGAATTTTACAGTATCGCTGTACACCTAATTCCGAATGTCATCGAGATCTAAATCTCTGAATAGATATACAAATTGTGGATATCTTTTTCGTACACGACTGTACCTGCGCGGGCTCCCCTGACGCTCGTTAAGTCCATCTTTCGGGGCGCGTATTGTAATAATATTTTTTTTAAACAATCACACTAAAGTTATCTATGAAGTGTCATCGACAAGGGGTCGCGCGTGCGCCCCGCTCCGCGTGCACTGGCCCTGACCTGGCGCGGGTGCGCAGTGGGCGGCGGCGGGGGCGGGGGCGGCGGCGGGGGCGGCGCGGACGGCGCGGGCGCGTGGCCGGCGGCGCCGCCCGCCACGCTGCTGCGCTGGAGCGCGGCGCGCCGCTCGCTGGCGCTGGCGGGCCGCGCGCCCGCCGTGCGCCTGTGGGACGCCGACACCGAGATGCTCCGGGAGGACATACACACCGGTATGTACTCCAGCTGGGAAAGAACACCCAGTCTAGCAGAAAAGACTGGATGATGTGTGATTTTCAATCGAGTCGTTTTACAATATCTAGCATATCCGGTGTTCGACAGAGAGCGAGTCGGCGGTGACGTCGCTGTGGCGCGGCAGCGGGGGCGCGGGTGCGGAGGGCGCGCTGCTGGTGTGCGGGTTCGGCGACGGCGCGGTGCGCGCGTGGGACGAGCGCTGCGCGCGGCGGCCGCTGTACGCGCTGCAGCACCACGCCGCGCCCGTGCTGGCCGCCGCGCACCGCGCCGACCTGCACACGCTGCTCACGGGCTGGTGAGCCTCCTGCGTCACATCTCGACGCTCCACTATCGATCCTTTTCCTGTTTCTTTTCGTATCGAAGTCGGTTTGTTGCGTGACTTAATTGGGTGACTACCGATATTTACGGGAAACGCCCGGCCCGGCACCCCTCCGAAATTTTACCATTGATACACCGAGCACCGATACATTGATTAAATTTTCTGGCTTCCGATCGCCCTTAACGATAGTCATAGATGTAATAATGATATCCGGAACCCGCGACTTATCGTCCCCTCAGGAAGGGAGAGGTCAGATGTATGTGCTAGTGACGAGTAGGGGGCGTCGCGTCGTTCCTCGGCACTGAGTGAGCCGGGTTGTGTTGTTGTGTCAGCTCGGGCGGCGAGGTGCGGCTGTACGACACGCGGCGGCTGGCGGCGGCGGCGCCGCTGCCGCTGCGCACGGCGGCGCCGCTCGCCGCGCTCGACGTGCACCCGCTCTGCAACATGATGGCCTGGTATGTCACACTCATTTTATTTCAGATTCTTTACACAAGTACGAAGATACTGAGTGTTATAGATAGTTTTGTCCCCACCTGCATTGTATTTTTGACCTTGTTGAAATGCATTGTGTTTTTAGAAAATTCATAATACATGATTCCCCGGCGGTTCGTGAACCGCCCGTAGATAAAAGTCGTATGCTACGCGCTGCATAATATAGTGAGTGTATGGTGGTCGTGTTTGTGCAGCGGCTCGGTGAACCAGGGCATCAGCGTGTACGACCTGAAGGGCGCGGCGCTGCAGACCATCAAGAGCCACGAGGGGTTCATGGCGGCGCGCATCGGGCCCGTCTCCTGCCTCACCTTCCACCCGCTCAGGTGACACGCGGCCTCGGGCTCCGGCCTCCGAGCCCCGCCGCAAGCAGGACCCGCTCCTGATGGAACCCACTTACGAGTGTTAGGCACACTCGCAGACAATTAAAGAAATCATTGCAAGTGGCCTAAATATTGCAAAAAGAACATTGAATTAAATAATAATTTATTGTAAATTTAGAATGTGAAGTAGCAATAATGTTCATGCGACCTACACTGACCCCCTCATTAGGGAACGTGGTATAGCGGGTGAATAGTTATACCCCGAATTGTCTCTTTCTGTCATCAGTAATTTGACATTCGAAAGAAGAAGACAAAGCGTGGTGTAACTATACAACTGCTAAACCACGTTTATTGATAAGGTGGTGAAATGTTATCGGAATGTATAAGTTTTCACAAAAAAGTTGAATAGAGTACCTATAGTTCCGAGATCAATAATGGCAAGCAAGTGTTGTTTGGTTGGCAGGTGCGCGATGGGCGTGGGCTCCAAGGACTCGACGGTGTCGGTGTACGTGCCGGAGGCGCGCCGGTGACCCTCGCTCTACAGCCTGGCGCTGCCGCTGCACTAGCGCCGGTGCGTCCCCACCCTACGTTACAACTAGGGCGGCACCGGCCAGACCGACGGCTCGCAATCGTCTGGTGATCGCCAATCACTAACTACATATTTGTGTATTATTTTTGTTTGATCATTATTTCTTCTACATAATAGAAGCTATCTGTTTACATTGTACTAGTTGGTCGGGCGATTGTATTACCAACTGTACCAAAACGTGTAAATCCCACGGATGCTATGAACAATAGGTGTACCACGAGTTTATAAGTTAATTAAAAGAGCCGATGGTCGCTAGCGTCAAAGTGAAATATTTCAACGGAAAATTCTAATTGCATTCTGTTACACTTGAGCGGGACGCGCTTGCATACGCTACGTAACTAATGTGTGCCCCGCGCCACTTGTACTTCCAGAGAACTAATAGTTTCGTTTGTATAACAGGCATGACTCAACGCAGCCGCCCACGGGGCTCCGAGACCCGCGCGGTCTGCGCCCGCCGCGCCCGCCGCGCCGCCCGACCCCGCGCAACGTACACAACGTAACCCGTGAGATGCATACTTACTCCTGCATACATAGAACAATAACACATGAACAAAACCACTTGTGTACCTAACCCATATGAAATTATTGAATACAATGGTAAGGAAACGTCGTCGTATGCTCGGCCACGCGGGACACGGCGGTATTATATAAACGATAGGTAGTTCGCATTTGTCACACGATATATAAGATTTTTGGCGCCCGGGTCCATGAACAATATAATTAAAAATAAATTTTAGTTCCTCCAATAAAATTACCTCCAATATAATTAGCTGACTTTAAAATAAAAGGTAATCAAATTGACTGTTATATGTTACGGTTTTAGAAATTGTAAATAAGTATCCATAAACGAATCAAAGTTTTCTATGCTTATAAAAATACTTAATTCTTTGTTGTTTGTGGACGCGTGCGCGTATTAGAAATAATATTTGGTGCTAAATTATACCGATATTAATTAATGTAAAGTTAATTTATTGTTTTATTAATGTCTTAAAATGCGCAACACTATCATTATAATGCGCTGCGCGTCGGCCAGTGTGCGCAGGCGTGTTGCGCATGGGACCGCCGCTGGTTGGGCAACATGTTTACATCGCCAAATAACGTGTTCGCAGATGCGTCACACCGCGCACCGCGTCGCGTCGCGTCGCGTCGCGTCGCGTCGCGGTGTGACGCACGTTATTATGTACATAGAGCTTTGAATAGCTTTATGCTCGAAAATTCGGTGTCCTCTAAAATAATGTTCTGTTGCTTCTCATCTATGGTGTAGCTAAGAAGTTATGGATAGAAAATAACTGCGACTTTGCACATGTCTGTGGGACCACTTTATTGTAAACGACTCTACGATTATTAACGACATAAGGTAGGGCTATTTTTAGTAAGTAATCATTTGTAAACAGTTTCTACTGTAATTTGAATACTAAGTTACCAAAAATTTTCAAGTCAAATTTAGGTTTAAATTATATTATAAATGCTAAATACATTTTCTCTTCGTCCCACAGACATGGCAATTTCAAATAGAAAGTTGTATCTAAATTGTGTAAACTGTGTCTAATAATGTATTTGTAACAAACAGATGAACACGCGGCGACATAATCAAATACCATGCAAAAATATTAGTATTATAATAATTTATTTATTTACAAAGTGCAACGATTTATTTTGTAAATATGTTGTAGGTCACTATTATAGGTTACACCACTAATGCTATATTTCATGTAGTAGAGGCGTTTGTTTTGTCGTATTGTCTTCTGTAGCGGCCCGCTGACCACGACGAAATTTCTCTGCATGTTGTTACTTCGATTGCTATTCGGGCTCAATGCCGAGGATTGGTATATTAAATAATAAAAACCTACAGAGTACTTTGAGTTGCGGTAGGTACTTCACTCGTTAATGGTCTCTTAGTTACCGGCTAGATCTTTAATTACTATTTGAATGGATACTGGTAAAAAATATAACAACTTCATAATTTTAAATTCACGGCATTCGGCCTCGCATTGTTTTCAGTAGGCCTTCATTAGTTACATTCTAGTGTAGAACACAACCGTATCAGTGTTTACCATTGTCCCGCCGTACATAGATAGTCGCACCGGCACCGGCACCGGCGCGCGGCGCGGCGTCCGCCAAGTGTTCACCAGGTGCTACGTGACGATGTTGTCATACGAAATATATAATAGCTGTTACATATACACACATACTCCATCGCCTAATCTGTACTCGTTAAGCTTAATTTTCTGATTTACGCTAATATATCATATCATACATTTTATATTTCGTTCCGAATGAATTGTTTTTTTGTGATTAGTGACAGAAAGTTCCTAAGACTTATTAATTACTAGCTGCCATTTTTAAACATAAAATAAGATTTTGTTTACTACCTATGTATTAAGATGATTATGTGTTCGTTTTTAATTAGATATAATTATAGGAAATTATGTGCATGTGTATGTAATTGATAGAATTTTTATTTTTATTATTTCAAGTTTATACTGCAACAGGATGAAGTGAGGGATATGGTAGCTATAGCATTAAGTGATATATAATGAGCATTTAATTGTAATTATGAATAATTTGTAATGTGATTATTGATTTGAACAAATACCACTTAATATTGAAAGCATACTGAATTCGGTAATTAAATGTTGCCATAGAGAACAATGATGAAACTAGTTGTAAGGCAATGTCGCCAGTTGTGATTGAACCTCAGCCACGGTGATGAAATAACAGGTGGTCGCCAATGGGTTGTTGTATATTGAAACAATTGCATTTCATAATATATGAATAGAATTTTGCTTTTATGTATTACCCATGTAATTTAAATGTACATTTTACATAATAATTGTTGTTGTTAAAATAAAACATGGTAAAAATTAATTCACTTTTATTTTGTCACCTAGTCTCCTAATGAGGCAGTGCAACATGTTCCCACACACCCCGCAATAGACATTCTATGTCATCATTAAAATAAACAGGATTTCATAATATAATTTAATGTGAAACAAAATTCTTGGTAACCATCCTGCTAACAATAACATCCAGTAAACCCTCCTCTTTATTATAATTACTCAATTTATACACATTCTTCACATCTTTTATGTTAGTGAAATTGCAGAGCTCACTGATAGGGCACTGTTCACCCTCAATCAGTGACAGAATGTCTTCACTTTCATCTTTTCCTTCGGCAACAAGGAAGCAAACTAATAAATCTTGGTCCTTTTCTATACCAAACTTGCTCAAACTATGTGAAATGTTCTTGGTAAGCGACAGGTTATAGAGAATCTCTGCAAATATTGTTTTAGTCACCATAGTCTTTAGTTTGTCCGCCACTACTGCTCTGTTTGCGGCCACAGCTACTTGGAAAGGGTCCAATATTAAAGTGGGCTTGATAACTGCACATTTCCACATGCCCTTGATAATATTGGCCCGTATAACCTCCACATTTATAACATTTTTGAATAGATATATCTTTAGAGTTATGCCTGTATCATTGTCAAGTTCACATGTGTAGGGCTCTAGAGACATTTCAAATCTGGAATAAGTGATCTTATAAAATAATGGTATTATTATACTCAAACGAAAAGAATAACATATAATCAAGTTTGCTACCTATTATAGTTCTACGCACGCATACCATGTTCCGCCACGGTTATGCGACATGCATAATACAGTGCTACAATTTTGGCGACGAAGATTATAAATTATAATTTTATAATGAAATCAAAGAGAATACAATAATGAAATGACCGTCGTCTTCTTCTTCTTTGTTATTAATCACAGACCAATAAGAGAACAAGTTTTATTAATGAACTTGCTACATATCTCTACTCTGTGTTAATGAACGTCAAAGTCAAAGAGCATGGAAAGAGACCCACCTTTTTGACTTTAGTACCAAGCTCTAGGGATGTAAAAAAATATCGATCGTATCGTAAAAATAATTAATAAATAATCAACTTTTTATGATAAATATTGATTTAATAAGTGATTTTAAAATTGGAAATAAACTATTTTTTTAAAACGATTTTTATCTGCCACACCCCACATTTCAGTCTAGCCGGAGCGCGAATTTCTATTAGGTCGAATTACTGTTAGGTACATTTACCGGTCTCACATCCGAAATAAAGTTGTAGGTACATAGCTGCGCCTCTAATAGGATTAAAAGAAGACGCTTTAGAATTCTGGAGAAGCTATGAGAGATCGCAAACTGACACAGTTGGCGTGTAAGCACCTTTTGGTACCGCCTTTTTCGGC
Source organism: Notodonta dromedarius (assembly GCA_905147325.1). Classification (NCBI taxonomy): domain Eukaryota; kingdom Metazoa; phylum Arthropoda; class Insecta; order Lepidoptera; family Notodontidae; genus Notodonta; species Notodonta dromedarius. Next base: position 12,141,130 of record LR990168.1, read on the forward strand.
TCCAGCAGAGAGATTGTTCTCGAAAGCTGGCACCATATACAAGGTACTCTGTGATATTAACTAAGGTCTGTAGCCGAATATTATCCAAACGCTTACCTAAGCTCTTTCTAAACTCATTACCTATGGATTTTTTTTTTTTTTATTTGTTAGAATAGTTTAGTTTGGTGTTATGTTGATTATAAATTCTAAAACTTTAATTTGTGTAGGTAATTTTGAAACTGTGATTAATACAATATTTTGGCGTTAATTTTGGAATTCATTGAAAAAAATATAAAAAAACGATTGTTTTAATGAAAAATCGATTATTTATACATCGATTTTTCATGCTAAAAACAATCGATTAATTAATAATCAATTTTTTTGTAGAATGTCCATCCCTACCAAGCTCACGAAAAATAAAAATGCCCATCAACGTTAGGGATGTGCAAATACTTATTGATAATTTTATTTTCATAAATATACAAAGTAGTCTGTACCTACTCTGTGGTCTGTACCATGGATGTAAGGGGTGTGGGTGGGCGTGGGACAAGCAGCTGATAAAAACAAAATTATTTTATATATAAAGTTCTTGGTGTGGGATATACTAATGTCAATTGTCAAAGTTAACAAATGTCAAAGTCTTTTTTTTTTTTTTTTTTTTTTTTTTTTTTTTTTAATGGCGTCACACTGTGTGTATTTTGCCAATTTCAAGTTTTTAATTCATAAAACGTAGGAATCGATAACGCGAACAAAGTAAGAGAAAGAGAGAAACAACAAAAACGGATCGGGAAAATAGTTAAATAAAAATTTACTACTTACATATAATTTACATAAAGAAAGGAAATAATTAAAGTTTCAAGTTATTGGATGATATAAAAGAAACAAGGGCATTATATATATTTATATCGTCATAAATAAATAAACTAGGAAGATAAGTTGGAAGAGGAACACGAAGGGATATTAACACGTCAAAAAAGGAAGAATGATTATAAGAAGGACACGCGAAAATAATATGATTTAAATCTCCGACATCCTCGCCACAAGCGCAGCGCGGACTATTTATAATATGGAGTCTAAAAAGGTGAGCTGGACAACAAGTATGCCCTAGCCTCAAACGAGTGATTATAGAAGTGGATGTTTTAGGATAATTCATACGAAAAAACCAGGGTTTTACGGGAACGCACTTTTGAATTTGGAAATAATATGATCCTTTAGTCTTCGCTGACTCTGACCATAGCATATTCCAAGATTTATAGAGATAAGTCTTGGGTAAAGCTAGCAAATCATGGAAATAATTCTTAAATGGGAATAGATCACCAGAATTACATGCATCCTTTGCTAGGAGATCAACTTTCTCATTACCTCTTATACCGATATGACTCGGAATCCATGCGAGAGTAACTGTTAAATTATTAGAGAAAATTTTATATAATAAGTTACGGATGTCGTATATTATTGGGAAGTGGACTTTTGAATTGAAGGGATACCTGGATATTGCTTGTAATGCACTCAAAGAATCTGAGAAAATAACTGTTTTACGTAGTTTGCAAATACTAATATACTCTAACGCTTTATATATACCATAACATTCACCAGAAAACACAGATGCCTCAGAAGGAAGTTTAATTTTTTGTACTACATTATACTGGGCGTGATAGACGCCAACACCCACACAAGTGTCGGACGATTGCTTAGACGCATCCGTGAAAATTTGATGCCATTCAGGCCACTTACTATTTACAACGGTTAAAAATTCAGAATTAGGTTCCAAATCATTTTTTTTAATACCTGTATTATATTCTAAGACAGGAGAGAGGACTAGCGATTGATAATCATACTTAAATAATGGAAGTTGTGATGAGTTTGTAACTTGAGCAGAAAGAGAAGAATATTTTTCAAAGCTTTTTATTAAGCAGGGAGGAGCTTTATGAGCCCAATATGAAGATGAAGAGATTAGTTGTGACAACTGATATAATTTAGAAACTATAGGATGATTAGAAAATTGTAAACAACGAAATAGAAACCTATCTGATAAATACTGCCTCCGTAATTTTAGCGGCGGATCGCAGCATTCAACTTGCAGGGCGTTTACTGGACTAGAACCCATAGCTCCTGACAATATTCTTAAGCTCTTGGATTGTAACCGATCTAACTTCTTGAAGCCTGCTATATTACCGGGTTCTAAAAGAAATGTGCCATAGTCTAAAACACTTCTAATCAAAGCATTATACACCAACTTAAGGGAAGCTGGATGAGCCCCCCACCATACCCCCGTTAGACATCTCATCATGTTAATCAGACGTTCACACTTTGCTACAAGAAAATCGAAATGTGGTAAACCTGAAAGTTTTGAGTCCAGTATTACTCCTAAGAATTTAAATTGATTTTTAACAGGAAGGTAAGAATTATTATATTGAACTAACACTGGAGGAGGCGTACGCTTTCTGGAAAATAATACAATATTACTTTTTGACACAGACAACTCCAGACCATTACTATTTAACCAAGACTCCAAAAACCCTAACGATCGAGACAAAGTGGAAGAAGCGTCATCGACTGAGCTGTCAATGGCATACAGTAATAAATCATCTGCATACTGAAGAACATTTACTGATTTAGGCTCATCTTTAAGAGAGCAGGCAGACTCCAAGTCATATGTGTAAATGTTATACAGCAAGGGACTTAATACAGATCCCTGAGGGAGACCTCTATAAACGTTTCGGGATAGCGTAGATCCATTATCCAAGGATAGCTGAATGCATCGTTCTGATAATATATTTGAAATGAAATGAATTAACACATATGGAACTTGCAAATTTTGTAATTTATTGATTAAAATTGATACTATTACATTATCATATGCTCCTTGAATATCTAAGAATGCCGACAAAACTGATTTATTCTGTGTGAATGCAAGGCGGATGTCGGTAGTAAGTATAGCAAGACTATCCATTGTACTTTTGCCCTTCCTAAAGCCATACTGACTATCCGCTAGCAAATTGTTATTTTCAAGGAAAAATTCGAGTCTGTTTTTAATTAGGTGTTCCGCAACTTTTAATAAAACTGAAGACAACGCTATGGGGCGATATGATGATGCAGAGGCAGGAGGTTTATCAGGTTTTAGAAACGGTATAATTAATTGTGTTTTCCACGTGTCAGGGATGTTACCGGTGTACATAACAGAATTAATTAAATCTAAATAATGAGAAAGAGCGGGATCACCGAGATGTGACAGGAAAGAGTATGGAATACTGTCCAAGCCAGGGGATGAGTCTTTCAGGCCACAAAGCACGCCCTTTAACTCAGACAACGAGAAGTAAGAGTCCAGGGAAGATGGTGTAATAGAAGGACGAGACAATGATACAGAGCATTCCTTCACAGAGGGTGGAGCAAGAATGTCTAAAAAAGAATCAGATAAAGAAGGAGGCAAAACAGACACAGGGGGTTTAATGACAGCAGATTTGAATTTTTTGATGTTTTCCCAAACAGTAGCAGAAGATGTTGAAGGAGAAATAGATGAACAGAAGGATTTCCAACCATCAAACTTTTTTTGTTTTAATAATTGTTTAGTTTCAGCCATAATTTCAGATAGAGCCTGAAAATTTTCTGAAGTCATTTCATCGCAATATATCTTTTCAGCCTCTTTCCTTTTTTTCACAGCATTTGTACATTCATTATCCCACCACGGTGGGGAAGGAAGAGAATTTAGAGGAGTTTTCTTTGGGAAAAGTTCATCGGCCACTTCTAAAAGAGTATTTGAAAATTGCTGATTACATGAATTTTCGTTCCCTTCACAAATTGAAATGAGTTGGGGAATTTTTCTATCAACCTTACATTTAAATGTATCCCAGTCCGCTTTTTTCAATCTGTGCCTTAACCGTGAAGATCTAACAAATTTAATAGATTTAGGATAAGGGAAAGAAATTAAAATTGGGAAGTGATCACTTCCAAAGGTAAACGGAAGAGGTTGCCAAGACAAACGTGAGGCTAAATCTGGCGAGCAAAAAGATAAATCTACAGCGCTAATATTTTCATATGGGGCAGTTCGTCTAGTGGGAGATCCGGTATTCAGTATGCATAAATTAAAGGTGTCGACCATCTCTAAGATATCTTCACCGTAACTATTAGAAACAGAACTACCCCATACTTGATGATGGGAGTTAAAGTCCCCCAAAATTAAGCAAGGTTTAGGAATTAGACCTATCATATTTTTAAGTTCTCTAATATTTGTCACTGAAGGCTTAGGAATATAAACACATACAATACATAAATTATTTACATGTATTGAAACAATAGAAATATCATCGCAATGCGATGGGAGAGGAAATGCAGAAAAAATATAAGAATTACGAACAAGAATGGCAACACCGCCATACCCGTCAGATCTGTCCTGTCGAAAACAGGTAAAGCCAGAAATCCTGAAATTGGACTCCGACTTTAACCAAGTTTCGGAAAGACAGACTACTGACGGATTATGCTTGTTTATCAAATGAATAAGCTCACTTTTTTTACTGACTATACTCCGGCAGTTCCATTGGATTATGTGTGAAAGATCCATTATGAGTATTATAGTTATTTACAGCATCTACACTAGTGGCAACGTTGGACGGTGAAGACTTGTACTGAGAAAGTGCGTTAATTAATGCAACAATAAGTTCTGATACAGAAGACTCGGTGAATTTATCGTCAGTTTTATTCACATTTAAAGCGCATCCATTTGAGGATGGTTGATAATTTAAATCTTTTATTAATGAATTGTGTGCTTCCCGATCATAACCTTTGGATAGAATAGGGCTAGCACCACGGGGCTTAAAAATAGTTTTCCTGTAAGAAATACTGTTATTGCATAAATTTTGTTTTTTTATATTATTATCAATTACTTTACCAACATTTATTTTATTTGAACTTGCCTGGCCTAATGCCTCTGAATAAAGTAACTTATGAGTTGCTGGATGCAATTTTGACGCTTCCAGGTACGAAATGCAATTTTTGGCCATTGAACTTTTGATATTTTTTTGTCGTATAAATTCTGGACAGGATTTATTTGTAGCAAAATGAAAACCGCCACAATTACAGCATGATGACATATCCTCCTCTAAATTACATGAAGACCCGGTATGACCTTGTCCACACTTAAAACACCTAGGCTTGGACCTACATTGTAGCTTTGTGTGACCATATCTACAACAATTATAACATTGAACGGTAGGAAAAGTGTATAAATCAACTGGTAAGGCATTATAACACAGATAAATCCGCTTCGGCAAAACTTGACCATCTATTGTTAGAACAACACTTTGTGTAGGTTTCCATATAGTACTCCCATCCACAACAACTTTATAATTAATTCTCCTTAATTTTAGTATTTCACCGCAGCCTATAGGAACAGAGATATTCTCCTTAATATCATCAATAGACCATTCAGCTGGAACACCACGCACTAAACCCATTCTTGTAACATTAAATGAGGGTATAAAAGCTTTAAAATTGTTTGTTTGTAGGCTATTATGTGAAATAAAAGTATTAGCATCTGTGAAATTGATAAACGCAAGTGAAACTCTGTTTCTACCAATTTTTTTAACACTACCATTAACAATATTGAGGAAGGCATTTTTCTTTAAAAATTTTCCAAACGTAACTGGATGCAGGTAAGTACCATCATTTTCTTCGGTAAGAATCTTTTGCACATGTACAATGTATGGACCAGAGTCAGACGAAGAATAAATCTTACGACCTACTTGAGGCGGCTGAGAGGAATTCGAATTAGGCGTTTCTGGGGTTTTAAGGGCAGCAATATCTGATTCCCCCAAGGACCCAGATGGAGTAATTTTTTCAATGGCTATGTTACTATGTACACAAATACAATCAGAAATGCTATATGCTTCTGTATTAGCATTCTTCCTTTTTTTTTTATTGCAGTGCTTGCAAATTTTTGTCTGTCGTGAACGTTTTAATTTACGATCCCGACTGCGGGACGAACAATCGGTATCCATGCCGGATTCATTTGAAATAGTGATATTACATCCTTCCGGGGGGACCGTGCCCCCCGGGTCCGGCGGTTCCATCAATGGATGAAAGAAATAGAAAAACTTAACTTACCAGCAGGAATATATACACTAAAACAAAAAAATAGATAATAATAAATACAAAATACTACCCTACCGATCACTTAACTATCATAAAATTATTATTTATAAATTAAAGTTTAAAAACCGCGCCTATCAAATTCGACGATTCCCGCGCTTTTTTTCTGTCAAAGTCTTCTTCTTCTTTCGTTAAAAGCAAGAATTTTATACAGATTGAAACAGAAAGGGTATACTTTTTTTTCAAAACTTAACGTTGTAAATCTTAAACTCTCACCTTTGGAGGAAACCTTGGAGGAAACTTTATGTGCAATATGCGAGAGCGCACTGGAACAACCAATAAAACCCGTAGCTGGGAATGCACTGATGTATTCGAGGCATAATGTTTCGAACACAATATTAGCGGCGGCGGTGCGCAGCCCGCACGCTCATAAGCTTTCGCACTATAACATAGGTACCTACCTATATAGGTAGGTAAGTATAAATATAATTACCTATACATTACCTATATATACATATAGAATAATCCCTTCCCCTTATAGCTAAGAACAAAAATATAACTCAAAAATAACAAAATCTTAGGGTATCAATCTGATCAGAAACCAGATGCACGTCGGAGGGTTCTTCCCAGGAAGGGGTCAACTCTCGCCCACGAGGCCTTATGGGGCCCGCTGCCGATGGGGTCATAAAACAATCCTCCCCTGCATCCTCTTCTCTGACAGACGGTGGTGTTGTCAACGTCCTGTCTGCGGAATCCGCCTCCACATCACCACAGATTAGAGATATGTAGCAAGCTACACATCACTGACCTTATCGAATCCTTATGAGATTACGTCCGCGTCCCAACTAATGTTTCCTTTGTTTATGCCTTCTGCATCGAGCCTTGGCCTTATTTGGTTTATGTGTCTTGTCATTTCCAAATCTAAACTCGAGATATACACAACATATAAAACTGTACCCAACTTCCTTTTTATAATACCCTCGATCCAGTTATATTTTTTATTTATAACATTTTTCATTATCCAAACATCCAAATTAATATTAAATTCTTGTCTTTTTTGTCCGTTGTAGCGATTAGCCTGTAAGCACTTATTAAATTCTACAGTACGAGAGAGGTTCGTGGATAGAGGAGACGTTGGAGGTTTCAAATAAATATAATTACCGATACATTACCTATATATATCCATATAGAACACTTTAAAACAAAGATGTTACAGGAATACAGCTGTTTACCGATTTCATAAGTCTACGAATCCTTTAGTTGTTCAACTGTCCCACAAAGCCGATAGGTTTAGATTTACAAACTAAAGTTACAAAAAAAAAATCTTCCTTTTCTGTTTCACCTAGTACTTATATCAGCTTCTTGGTTTAAAAGCACAGGGATGAGAGAGATATTAAAAGTATGGCCCACCCAGTTTAATAGGTATCGCCAGTGTCAAATGTAACAAATAGCATTACCCTATATAATCTTCTAATACCACGTAATTATAACTGCTGGTTTTGACATAAAAAGTTTTTACCGGTTTTTTAAATAAAGATAAAATACATTTAATCGTAAACCAAAACATTATAAATTATAATTTATCTTAGGAGTAACATTATAAAAATAAAATTTCTTTAAGAACAACAATACCAGAACAATAATAATAAAAACGGGCCAAGTGCGTAATGGACTACGCATACTATAGGGTTCCGTGGACATCCCACCGCTTTAAATAGTAAACCACGAGAACCCTAATAATGAACGTATAATAAATCAATTTAAAGTCTGAGAGCGATCTTATGTACGCTTTTGATATCATTTGGTTCCAAGATCTCTTTTAGACTTGAAATCGATTTATTATTACGGGCCTTATTACGGCGGTTATCGTACTCCGCAATTTTGTCAAATGATTCATGATTTGGAAATATTTTTCATCGTTTAAATAGCTCAGTTGTTTTGTTATAGACCGCGTATATTATAGTCAGCTGTGCGCCGATTCGCAAATTAGTTGGAACTTTTTTGTTTGAAAATAATATGTATTTTATAAAATAAAAGTAATCAGCCCTAAGAGATTGTAATAGAGAAATCAGCGTTTTCAATACAAAGCTGTATAGCTTTTTACCGGTTTTATGGAATGGGTAGGTAGGTAGTTATGTTACCTCATACTCGTCCACATACAGTTATTTCCTGTTAACTATAAGCTTGAAGGTCACATTATTAGTAATAACTGTTTATTTCATTAACCTCTAGACTAAACACCATTGTATTTCCTGTTAACTATAAGCTTGAAGGTCACATTATTAGTAATAACTGTTTATTTCATTAACCTCTAGACTAAACACCATTGTACATGAACTTCATTTAACCTTCAGTAAAAGTATATAAGAAAGTCACCATTGTCAGCGAATCATTCACATCTCACAGCTCTTGTAGAGCAGACGTCCTAATTAAATAAAGTATTTTTTTACTTTAATACCGGTGTCTGTCCTTGACTGGCGCAGCCTGGTGGTAGAATCAGTGTCGCGTAAAGTCGCTTAGTGTTGTGATACAAACATCGATCCTCACCGAGTACCGAACGCAGAAGACCAGCATTCATAGAACCTACCGAACAAATAAATTTGTCAGACAACTACCGAAGACGTTTGGGGTGTGAATCGGCATGGGACCGAGTAGCGTGTAAGTAAAACTATTTCGCAATCCATCTCATTCCCTGCCTATTTCCTGGTGTAATTGGACAAAAATCGCCAATAGATTGGGGTAATCCGTAATTTCGGTCAAAAATCACGGAAATTACGCGATTAAATTAGTTTAGTGTCGTTTATTTGTTAAAAATCGCGAAGATTCGACAAAAATCGTGTCGGAAACCGTAACTCCGGTTAAAATCGCGGGGGTTACGTTAGTAGAAGGCACGTCAGGACAAAAATCGCCTGTTTAGGTTAATTCCCTGGACAAAAATCGCCAGATTTAGGTTAATTCCCTGGACAAAAATCGCCAGACTTAGGTTAGTTTATCTTATACTGAACAAGCATCGTCAGATTTGATAACTTTAGATTAAAAACTTTATTTTTTGTAACGTAAGTAATTAAAATGAGCAATCCAATCGCTCTTATTCCTAAGGAAATATTAAATATTATTCCTAGATACGATGGAGATGAGAAATTATTAAATTTATTTATAGAAAAATGTGAATACGTTATTAGAAACTTCAGAGGTGATACTAACGTAGTGCAACAGACATATATATATCATAGTATTACGAGCAGATTAGCCGGTAAAGCAGCTGTACTAGTGAGCGAAAGACAAAATATCAGCTCATGGGATAGCCTAAAAGAATTGCTAATACAACATTTCGGAGATCCAAGAACGGAAGCATGTATAGCAATAGAATTAGAGAGCATTAAAATCAAACCTAACGAAACATATATAGAATTTTGTCACAGAATTCAAAATGTTAGGAGTTCGCTATTTAGCAAAGTAAATTTATTAACTGACGAGGGTATTAAAGCAGCGAAAATGATAATATATAACAACATGTCGCTTAACGTATTCTTATATAACCTTCCAGAGGATTTGATTAGATTCGTGCGACTCAATAAATGCGAGACATTAGAGGTGGCGCTTAGTGTAGTAGTTGAGGAAGTTAATTTCCAAACACGATACAACGCTAAAAATAAAGTTAAATCTGCACAAAACGCAAATCCAAATCCAGTTAGACAAATGGTGCAACAACCATCGCCAATGCAATTCAAATTCGGAAATCAACCGAATCAATTGCAGCCGTTCAAACCAAACTTTGTTCCAAATCAGTTTAGACCACAGTTTAAGTTCGGAATTCCGCAGAATCACGGATTTAAACCTAATTTCCAACATAATCAAATGAATAGACCTAATTTCCCTCAAAGATTAGGCCCTGGACCAGCACAGTTCCCTAACAAATTAAACAACTATAAGCAATCAGGATTTTTCAGACCAAACCCAAATCAACAATTTAAATTCGGTGTACAAAACAAACCAACGAACGACACGGACGTGACAATGAGGACCGTAAGGAACAACTTATTAGATGACGAAAACGTAGAGGAAGGACATTACTATTACGACCCATATGAAGTATATTACCAAGAACCAATATCAATTGATGAGATAACAGACGAGATGACTCAGACAGACGTAATAGAACCTCCAGAAAATTTTCCCATACCAGCCTCGCCAACGGACCAACAGAACTGATCGAAATTAATATCAATGTTACTCTCAAACTTCCGCATATTCAAATACCAGAACTAAACGCAATTTTTATGCTCGACACTGGTAGTACTAGATCATTCATTAGTCCCAGGTTAGCAAGTCAATTCTTTACTTATTATATATGCATTGAACCCTTCGAAGTTATAAGCACTCATGGTAGAAGTCGACACAATGAGGTGGCTTACATTCCCCTAACTGAGACTTTTCAAACCGAACTATTTCATAAATTTTATATATATGACGTAGATGACAGATATGACGGACTGATAGGTTCCGATTTATTAAAGGAATTAGAAGCAAACATTGATATGAAGAACCAAATCCTTAGAACACGAAACACAGAGATTCCAATAATTTATAACAAACCTTATGAAATCATGATTCCAGCTAAATCAAAAGTTTGTGCAAAAATTCCCACAGTTTTGTGTAATGGTAGTGCAATGGTAAACTCTATTGAGTTTAAGCCAGGTGTTCAAATGCCTGACGCTATTGTTACCTGTATAGATTCATTTGCGCAAACAATCATCACAAATAGTACAGATCAAGACGCAACCATAATTTTTGATAAACCAATAGATACACCAAAATATGGCGGAGAGTTTTGTAAAAAAAGAAACAACATAAACAAAACGAACGTCAATAATATTTTAGAACAGAATCTACAAAAATTAAGATTAGATCACTTAAATTCTGAAGAAAGATCACGCATAGAGGAACTTTGTGAAGAATTTAAAGATATATTTTATAACGAACAGATTCCCTTAACTTTTACAAATCAGGTAAAACATAAGATCAGGACAAATCACGAGGACCCGATATACATAAGACCTTATAGACACTCACCCAGCGAAAACGAAGAGATTCGTAAACAAGTAGATAAATTATTAAAAGATGACATCATTAAAGAATCGCATTCGCCTTGGAGTGCTCCGGTACATCTGGTGCCAAAGAAACTAGATGCTTCAGGTGAACGTAAATTTCGTATGGTGATTGATTATAGGCGACTAAACGAACAGACTATAGACGATAAATATCCCCTTCCAAATATATCCGATCTTTTTGATAGATTAGGTAAAGCATCATATTTTTCAACACTTGATTTAGCCAGTGGCTACCACCAAATTGAAGTAACTAAGGAAGATCAATCAAAAACTGCTTTTACAACACAATCAGGACATTATGAATTTAAAAGAATGCCCTTTGGTCTAAAGACAGCTCCTGCAACCTTTCAAAGAGCAATGGACAATGTGCTAAGAGGTTTGCAAGGCATTCACTGCTTAGTTTATCTGGACGATATTATTATATTCTCCACAAGTTTGGAAGAACATATACAGAAACTGAGAACGATCTTCAATCGACTCAGAGAAACGAATTTAAAAGTCACTCTAGACAAATGTGAGTTCCTAAAAAAGGAAGTCCTATATTTGGGACACACGATTACTAAAAATGGCCTTCAGCCAAATGATGATAAAATTCGTGCAGTTTTAAGATTTCCCTTACCTAAAACACCGACAGAAATTAAAAGCTTTTTAGGATTGATAGGATACTACCGAAAATTTATCAAAGACTTTTCTAAAATAACTCAACCATTAACGAACTGTTTAAAGAAAAAGAATAAGGTTAATATCACGAAAGAGTATGTAGACGCATTTGAAAAATGTAAAGAATTATTAACTAATGCCCCTTTACTTCAATTCCCTGATTTCACGAAACCGTTTCTTTTAACAACGGACGCATCGAACTTTGCAATAGGCGCTGTACTGTCACAAGGAACAGTAGGAAGTGATAAGCCGATAGCTTTTGCCAGTAGAACTCTTAACGGTGCAGAGACGCGCTATAGTGCAATCGAAAAGGAGTTACTAGCAGTCGTTTGGGCATGCAAGCACTTCAGACCGTACCTGTATGGACAGAAATTTTTAATACTTAGTGATCACAGACCATTAGTATGGTTAAATTCGATTAAAGAACCAGGTAATAGATTAACAAACTGGAGATTACGTTTAGCAGAATATGACTATAAAGTCGAATATAAACCGGGCAAACAAAACAGTAACGCAGACGCTCTTTCGCGAATTAAAATTAACGCTTTAGATTCAGACAGATTATCAATGAAAGTAAATACAGATAGACGAGGATCAAATAGTACAGTAGTTATCTCCTCATCAGAGGACGAAGTGTTAACCATCTCATCAGAAAATTCCAATAGAATAAAATCACCGTTTCCAATTCCATCGATAGATAGTAGAACGCTTACCGCATCAGAGAGACCGAGTTCGCCAATAGAAACAATACATTCCGATGAAAACATGGATTCTTCTGATATACCGATATTGAAGGAAGCCATTGATACGAAACCAAATCAATTACTAATATATACGTGGAATAAAAATGAATGTAGCGTAAAGAACTTATCAAGAGACAAACAAAAAGTATTCGAAGTTCACTTACCAGTAAATAACATTGAACTAATTAAAACATTCTTAAAAGAATATATCCGACCAAAAGTTAAACAATTTTTATATTTCGAAGATGAACGACATCGCAAACAATTTTCAGACGTAGTTACACACTTGTTTAAAAAAGATTCTATTAAATTATTTGAATGTACCGAGCGAGTAGTATACATAGAAAATGAAGACGAACAACGGGAAATAGTACTGAAGTACCATGAAGGAAAAACTTGTCATCGTGGAATTAAAGAAACCATAACCCATCTTAAACGTACTTACTATTGGAATAACCTCGATCAAACAGTCGCTAGCATCATCAATGCTTGTGAGACATGTAAGAAAATGAAGTACGATAGGAAACCATTGAAACCAGAATTACAGTTAACTCAGACACAATCGAAACCGTTCCAAGAAATTTTCATAGATCTATTTTCAATAGAAGGACAATATTTCCTAACAATAGTAGATGCCTTTAGCAAATTAGGACAAGCCTTTGAAGTACCAAATAGATCAACACCAGAAACAGTTAGAGCTTTAATAAAATACTTTTCAATCTATGGAGTACCAGGAAAGATCAGTGCAGATCCAGGATCTGAATTTAATAACAACTTACTAAAGGAAATGTTAACGTTTTATAAGATTGACCTACACATTGGAACTCCTCATAATCCAAATTCAATGGGCATTGTAGAAAGATTCCATTCTACAATCATAGAAATTTACAGGATAGCTAAATACGATAGGAAAATTACAGATGCTGCATCAGTAATGACGTATGCAATTATGTCATACAACCAGTCAATACATTCAACAACTGGTCTTACGCCATTCGAAGTTGTCTTTGGACATACAGATTCCTCTAGTACATTTGATGTAGACTTTAACAAAAACTATACTCAGAAATTAGTATTAGAACATTTAAAACGAACTAAATACTTATACGAATTCTTAACGGACAAAATAGTCCAAAACAAAGTTAAAATACAGAAGAAACAAGGAGGAGAAAAAGAGTTTAATATAAAGAAAGGAGATACAGTCTTTATAAAAGGAGTTAACGTTAGGCGTAGTAAAGATAAACCTCGCTTTACTAAAGCCCAAATTACAGGAGACATTAAACGAAACACTGTTACAGTGCAAACTCAACAAAGAAATACAAAAGTTCCGTTAAAAGACGTGAAACGTCCTTCACAGGTTCATGCTCCTGGTGGCAACTCAGGCAGCCCAAAACCTGGCGCTTCAACTTCAGCCGATTGAAGGAAACCCGGGTGTCTTACCCATTAAACAAGGTCAAGCGCACATCAGCCTCTATAACTGGCATATTTTTAAGATTTTAGATTTAGGACTTGTTAGTGATAGTATTGAATATAACATCAATAAGTATAATCAAATAAATGAGTATTTAAAGGAAAAGCTAGAGATACATATTTTAGATGGTAGTATAGTGGACGCCCAATTACAGACGGAATATATTTTAAACATTACCCTAGAAAGATATAATCAATTGGTTCCCACTTCTAGAGTTAAACGTGGTTTAGTTAATCCATTGGGTTCTATACTAAAGGTTATCACAGGAAATCTAGATAACGAAGATGCAATAAGATACGACAATCTTATCAATGAAGTTCAAACTAAACAAAATGCAATTCTTAAAAAGATGACTATAATCTCAGAAACAGTAGGTGCATTTGTAAACTTTACTAACAATACCAGAAATAATTTCATCGTGTTAAGTAAAACCATAGATGAAATAGAAGCAATCTTAAATGAAACTCAATTCCAGCAAACTAAGAATATCGTTTTAAATACTTACGATTTGTTAATTCATAACTTTCAAGTACTGTTAATCCGTTTAGATGAAGTAGAGACCGCCATAGCTTTTAGTAGAGTTAACATTTTACATCAATCAATATTAGATATAGATGAATTTTATAACATTTTAAAAGATGCTGAACAAGAGGAAAAATTAATGTATCCAGTTAAGATTGAGAATCTGATTAAGATAGAACACTGTGTTAATATTAAAACCTATGTAAAAGGAAAGCAGGTGACTTTTGTCATAACAGTGCCAACTGTCCAATTAGACACTTACAATTACTATACCCTTCATCCTTTTCCAATGTATGATTCCAAATCAAATACCACCCTTCTAATAATTCCAAAATATACCCAGTTCCTTGCGAAAGGTTTGAAAACATTTCTACTCTCCAAGCCTTGCAAAGAAGTAGAAGACGGAGAACTCCTCTGCTATGAAACTGACATATCACCAGTGGATGATGACACGTGTATCACAGATCTGATGAAATTCGCCAACAAGATCACATCATGTTCTCCAATTCCTGTCGAGACTTCGGATGTCAAGATTAAGCCAATTCAATCAAACACATGGCTACTATACTCTGGATCCCATATACTTTTAACAGAGTACTGTGAAAAGGACATAAATCAACATAATATTTTGGGCACATACATCATGACCCTTAATGACTCTTGTGAAGTCAGAGTTGGAAGAATTGTATTAAGAAAACGTCAAGTACAAGCAGAACACATCATGTTCCACGGCACACCGGTCTTCAACCTGCCCAATATCATAACACCGAGCAACATCCAGCGGAAGCCCATCAACTTGGACGAAACTGACCTGGACAACTTGCAATTTTTGTCGCATATGTTAAGTGAAGATCCCATTAAAGACAATCAAAATTATATAGTGAATATGCATAGTATAAGCATAGGAACCTTAGTAATTTATGTAATATTTGTAATTTTTATAAGTTTAATTCTGTTTAAAAACAAAACTAAAATCATGTCATTCTTCAGGAAGAATCAAACTCACCATTCTGCGAATAGAGAGTTTGAACTTACGGAGGGAGGAGTTATGTTACCTCATACTCGTCCACATACAGTTATTTCCTGTTAACTATAAGCTTGAAGGTCACATTATTAGTAATAACTGTTTATTTCATTAACCTCTAGACTAAACACCATTGTATTTCCTGTTAACTATAAGCTTGAAGGTCACATTATTAGTAATAACTGTTTATTTCATTAACCTCTAGACTAAACACCATTGTACATGAACTTCATTTAACCTTCAGTAAAAGTATATAAGAAAGTCACCATTGTCAGCGAATCATTCACATCTCACAGCTCTTGTAGAGCAGACGTCCTAATTAAATAAAGTATTTTTTTACTTTAATACCGGTGTCTGTCCTTGACTAGGTAGTACTCTTTTCGATCGATGTTTACTTTTGTTTGTTTGAACTTTACATAATTAAACTATTTTATCTCTATATTATTTAGTGATAAGATAGAGAAATTAAGTACATAAATAATAACCGCTTCAACCGCTTGCTTACGGCTGTAATGTGATAACTGGTGATAACCGCGGCCGTGTATGTTGGATAAATTTTAGGCAACATCAGAATAATTAATAAAATACAAACAAAAATGTTAACCCCAAGGTTGCATCAATTGAGTTCTGTATTAAAACGTGGAGCCACACGTTCATTGGCCACCCAAGTGCAGCATCAAACGGGTAATGTTGGTCCCGTGGTGTACCAAAAGCTCACGGGAGCGGACAAAGGCATCGCACTGTACGGACTTAATAGCCCCAAGGATAGGAATGCTCTCGGCTTTGGGTTGATAGATGCGATGAAGGAAGTGAACCAACTAATCAGGGAGGACACAAAGCTGTCAGTGGTTATACTGCACAGTATGGTACCTGGAATATTTTGTGCAGGTGAGACAAATTCTCTCATTGCTATTATTATTTAAGAACATGCTCATAACATATCTAAGTTACCAAATCCTTCAAAAGTACAACCATACTTTTATAAATTTCCAGGTGCAAACTTGAAGGAGCGTTTTCAAATGACTGATGATGAAGTTGCTAAGTTTGTCCGCGGACTTAGAGGCACCTTCATTGAAATTGAAAACTTGCCAATGCCCACAATAGCAGCTGTGGAGGGTGTGGCAGTTGGCGGTGGGCTGGAACTGGCGCTAGCTTGCGACATCAGGATAGCTAGTGATACAGCCAAGCTGGGGCTGGTGGAGACCGGCCGAGGGCTGATCCCTGGTGCTGGCGGTACTCAGCGGCTGCCTCGAGCTGTTCACCTGAACATTGCTAAAGAGTTGATATACACATCAAGAATTGTGAGTGGGAAGGAAGCTAAGGAATTAGGTTAGTTGAAATTATTATGTATGTAGTACAAACTTCAAAGGATAGATGCAAGTCACTTACACATGTAAACCAGTACATCTACATTGTATTGTACATAATATACATTAAATTTATACAAACATATAAGTACAAATAGGTACTAATCAATTTTGAGAATATAATAATTTATAGTGAATAGAGAGAGAATGTATAGTGATAAGATTGGAAAATTTTATTAGTGCAAATAGCAGTGCTTGTTAAAGTAACTCCACATTGCCAGAAAAGTTACTATTCTTGCATAAATGTTATATTTTGTTTCAGGTATAGTAAACCACGTGGTCCCACAGAACAGCACAAACAATTCAGCCCTGAACAAGGCACTAGAGCTCGCCCGGGAGATCGTCCCCAACGCGCCCATCGCACTGCGCTGCGCCAAGCAGGCCATCAATGAGGGCATCCAGCTCACCATCACCGATGGCTACGAGGTGGAGCAGAAGTGTTATGAGATCAACATTCCCACTAAAGATAGGCAGGAGGGCATGATATCCTTCATGGAGAAGAGGAAACCAGTGTATGAGGGCCACTGACACTCCTGTGCACCAATGATACCACACAAGCATTTAGTACAAATTGTTATGTGAGTTTCACTACTCACAATATGTTTTAGAATATTTTAAGCGCAAATTATATTTTTATAATGTACCTATGTACAAGTGTTTACAATCAATGTTTTAATCGTCTATGTTGATAGTTTATATTATGTTGATAAAAAAAAAACTAATTTTTTTCCATGAATTACTGTTTTAATGAGACACACTCCAGTCATGTGAAAATGTTTACATTATGATGTCAGATACCATTTATTATCAACAGGCTTATCAATGCAAATAGGTACTATTCAGTTGGAAACAAAAGAATTTATTGATCTTTATATGTATGTATAAATAATATACTTAATAAATTCATTTACAATATTGTACAATATATTCTATAAGGCTACTTTAAGCGATGCTAGGCATTTCTTAAGCTGTTCTTTGGTGTCATCTGGTGATGTCACTCTGTGGCCTAAGGTCCTCGAGTCATTGAAGATCTCATAATCATTGCCACCGATGTCAGTCTTATCTCCAAAGAAGTGAATCTCCTCAAACTTTTCATGGGCTATGTGGTTGAGGCAGAATGTTTTATCCCATCCTGTGGGGAACACATCAACACTGATTTGACCTCCGAGTGCAAATGTCAAGCCGCTGTCTTTGAACTCGGTCTGTAGAGCATCCACAAACTTCTGCCTTATCTTATGAATAGAATCATACTTGGAGAACTCGTCTCTCTCTGCTTGATTGCATGACCTCCCCACTGGGCACAAGTTGATCATGCTCATCCTGAATTCAACAAAGTTGCCCCTCTTAGCAGGCAGCTCCAGGCTAGACATGTACCTGAGGGCGAAGTTGATGACACTCTGTAGTGCCCTCTCCCCCACATGTGTGATTATGCTCTGGGAACTCTTCAACTGGCCGCCTCTGTATTGCATCACTCCATTTTCGCAGAATACATAGTCAAACTCGGTCGCCACAGCTTCGCCGTTCATCTGCTCTGCTATCTTGCCGTAGTCAGAACCGCTGACGAGTCCTATGCTAACTTTTGGCTTCACTTCCTCCAATAGGAACTGTTTCAGATCCTCGGTGATAATCTGCCGCGGCTTCGTGAGGGTCCCGTCCACGTCGAAAAGATATAAAACACGATTTCTCATGGCCATCACGAATGTTCTAAACGTGCCACGAAGTTTTCATTAATTCACAGTATTCAATTTGAATTTTGGAGGCAATCGTAGCCGGTCGATAAGTGGGGCACCGGCGGCGGCCACAAGTGCCAACACTTCACTGCGACACGTCAAATCACTTCTTTGTTATCGCGCAGCAACATGGCGAGCGCGCCGGCCTTTGTTTACGTGCTTTTACTGTGTTTATTTATCACCGAAACAGTGTTATCTGATAAATCGCGTAATGTTCTTATACTGCTGGGTGAGTTTGATCAATGATAATTATTCGTTTCTCATACAATATAGGTAAATTATTGATTAATATCTTGACATATTAAACAAGTGGTAAACTAACTCATTTCCACTCTTAATAATTCTAATTTAAAATGGATTTTAATGTTCAAATTTCTCACATAATTAGAAATTACGCAGAAATTTCATATAATTAACTACTTTTTCTCTATAAAATATTATGAATCAATACAATAATAATAAACCAAACTCTTTCATGGTGACCTCATAAACAAAGTCAAGAGACTAGCAGTAATGTTTCTCAACTATCGATAATCGATTATGTATCAATGCGATACTTTGCAATACTATCGTCAACTCGAAAACTAGTCACAGGCCCGTATTAATAAATCGCACCCAAGATTGAGAGCAAACTTAATGTGGTACACAACACGAGTAAGGGGATGAATCTTGCAACTCCCATAAAAATACCACTTTAGAGTTCAAAATTTCGTTACCGGACTTCATTTTGAGAAACTGTCAAAGAAACCTCGGAATGATTTTCAAATACATTTAAATGCTTTAAAATATGCAATGATACTCCACTCGAGGGGTGAGTACTTACACTTTTTTTTTACTTCCCTTCCCATGTACGAGAGGTGCCCTAGAATAACTTAGCTTTCAATATATACAGTTTTGTAGCGGTACATAAACTATTTTTGTGCCAATTTGCAGGCTTCTAGCCCTAATAGTCTTTGAATAAAATGACTGTTACGTCGGACAGACGGACATGGCGAAACTAAGGGTTCCTAGTTTGACTACGGGACCCTAAAAACATATGACTGCTTTCTGCCCCGGTAGAATGATTTTTTTTTAGTTAGTGTGGCCACAGACTTTAATAGTATGGCATAATTACAGAGTTAAGACTGTGTATAGTATAATAATGATTTTGTTTCCAGCTACTCTCAGTCGTTCACATCATAATCTCGTAAAACGCAACGCATAAAAAAAATCTGGTTACGTCAGGTTTTCCTGAAAATAGCCCTATCGATAGTTGAATTCGAAAACAAGTCATAATATCGAGTTGTTATAACTAGCGATAGTGATTTCATGAAAACACCATAGAGGTATAAGGATAGAGAAAGGAAGACGGCGCTGAGAGTGTCGCCGTAGTAGAAAGAGAGAGGAGATGAAAGCCGCTAGAAAGAAAGAGGAGATGAAAGCCGGGTACCTTTCTCTATTGGCGCATGCGCAGTCGCGCGCTTTGCTTTAAATGAAACTACGCGGCCTCGGCGCTAGAGAGAGAAAGGTACCCGGCTTTCATCTCCTCTCTCTTTCTAGCGGGGCGACATTTCCACTAGTATGAGAGCCTGGGCTCCCCTCCTCTATCCTTATACCTCTATGGAAAACACGCAATAAATGCGATAATAGTATTGATCATGGTTTTTGATAGATACTATCGATAATATTGACATGTGACAATACCATCGATATTATGGGTCGTAATAAATCTAACTCAAAACCGTGCTCAAAAGCGTTATAAACTGAGATGCCCTCAGGATGTGATCACAGTCTTAAAATGGACGCTAATTAATTATCAAATATCAAGATGTAGGTATGTCTTAATATCGATCTTAGTTCACCATCTCAAAGTCAATATTTATAACTAGCAATTTAAAGTTTTAAATACAATAAAAAATCAAATAATAGCAAAATATCAAACTATATTAATGCACGCCGCGCGCTGATTTATGAAGTCTATTTATGAGTGTGTGTGTATATTGTAGTTCACTTTTCTGATTATAAGCTTTTCCGATCACGTTTATCTTTATTGTGATGATGATGATGATGACGATGATGATGATGACGGTGATGATGATTATGATTACGATTAAGGTGATGGAGATGATTAAGATTATGACGATTATGATAATGACGGTGGGTGATGATGATGATTATGATGTCGATTAAGATGATGGTGATGATTCAGATTTTTACGATTATGATAATTACGGTGTGTGATGATGATGATGATGTTTATGATAAACGTCATCATCGCACACCTCATTTTAGTTATTATATGCAAATAATCCACAATAACAACTGAACTAATTTGGTTTGGCACCTGTTGAACTTAAAACCGATACGTTGAGCATGAAATAAAATTATGTATGCATCCCATTTACTCTTACGCAAAGGTGAGATAACTGTGCATCTCGTTTCCGCAACTGGTTAAACGTTCCCAACGTCTCCATCGTGACCATTTTTGTTATATTTCTCATTTGGTAGCACGACCATCGTTCCGTACCGTTCAAACCGTTCTTAAATCACAGTTGATGACAGTTACATCTTGGTTACATCTCAAGATACCTATTGAGTCTTCTTACTCGGCGGAGTTTAGATACTTATGACATGTTCATCAATTTGAACGTCATCTCAAGAGCGAATTTAAAGGTGGTTTATGAAAGGAAATAAATTATCTTTTATTAAAAATATACATAATAGCGGCCCACCCCGGCTTCGCACGGGTACATTGCGGTTACATTATTCGAGTTTTAGTAAGGATCCCTAATTTTTTTGAAAATATATTATAGCCTATGTGACCCGGGGATAGTGTAGCTTCCCAACAGTGAAATATTTTTTCAAATCGGTTCAGTAGTTTCGGAGCCTATTCATTACAATCAAACAAACAAAGTTTTCCTCTTTATAATATTAGTATGATATTATAGTTGAAACAAAAAAAAGTACTTAAAGACAGATTCGAACACACGCACACTCAACGTACGCCCAGTCTATTTACGACTGAGCTATCAACCACTTCATAGGTTTGCAGTTACGAGGCCGACGAGACGAGATACGTTTTTTATTAGGATTCCGTTTTATTGAAAAGGGGCGGAACGTCTACGGAACCCTATATAATGCGTATTCCACACGCACTTGGCAATTTTTTTTGTAGTTTTATAATATTGTTATCTCATTTTAGCGGATGATGGAGGGTTTGAGCTGGGTGCTTACCTGAACAAAATATGCCAGACGCCAAACATCGACGCGCTGGCGCAGCGGAGTCTCATTTTCAACAACGCTTTTACATCAGTTAGCAGTTGTTCTCCCAGGTAAAGCAATACATCCATACATCCATACAAATATAAATGGTGTAATCTAGGTAATAAAACCTGTGTAATAAAAATATCCCTAGCACACGCTACCCTGCACGAATTTTTTTATTAATGTGTCAGTCGCGCGGCCCTCCTGACCGGCACTCCGAGCCACCAGAATGGCATGTACGGGCTGCACCAGGGCGTGCACCATTTCAATTCGTTCGACAACATCACCAGCCTGCCTGGCGTGCTGCGCTCCCATGGCGTTATGACGGGTACGTGGAACTTAGTATACACCATGCCATTACGTCGCGTCGGCGCAATGTGGGTGTAGAAGGCCACACGGCCGCCTAGGTACCTACCTATCAAATGTTTGCTGTCGAGTGTTTACTATTTTGTGTGAAATATAACGATGAAACATTTGTTGATGCATGCCACCATACAGGTATAATAGGCAAGAAGCATGTCGGCCCGGCCAAAGTGTATCAGTTCGACTACGAACAGACCGAGGAGAACAACCACATCGACCAAGTCGGCCGCAACATCACGCACATCAAACTACTCACTAGAGAATTTCTAGCGAAGGCCAACGCGGATAAGAAGTAAGACGAGGCCCTTTTCAATGTTGTCCCGCGCAAACCTCTCCTCAAATCTAGGCATAAAATGCCATAAGCTATCTGGCATCGACTAGTGCTGTTAAACACGTCATGTGGGTTTCCTCGAACTCCCTACCAAGCTACATTGACAGAAGACAGATCTATTCAAAGTAATACCTAATGCATTGGCAGCTTTTTTTCGTTAGGGAAATCTCTAAGGCATCAAACCATGGTACCTATACTACCTTACAATACTTACTGTCCATCTACTGGCGATCCAAGGAGTGGCTCAGTCAGGCTCTATGTTATAGGCCATTCTTTCTATACGTCGGCTTCCACGACCCGCACCGCTGCGGCCACAGCGAGCCCAAGTACGGCCCGTTCTGCGAGCGCTTCGGTTCCGGCGAGGAGGGCATGGGGCTCATCCCCGACTGGAAGCCGTGGTACTACATGTGGGACGAGGTGCAGCTGCCGTACCATGTGCAGGTGAGCTCGCGGTATCTGAGTAAGCCTACCATAGTAAGTAAACATATACCACCATGACTATTCCCCAGAACGGTATGCAGCAGACTGTGATTTTGGTCCCAATTAGGGAGCGATCCTATTGCCATTATACCAGGTACCCGCCCTTTAATGCGAGGAGGATTCTTGCCAATTTCCATCACACTGGTTGCGTAGGTATTGGCGAACAACACTCTACTTTCGCACGACATGCAGGTTTTTTAATGATGTTTACCTTCACCGTCCAGCTTATTCTTATTGAAAATGAGATTGGTACCTACTTGAAAATACCAAGTCCGATTCGGGTTTGAAGCCGGCTCCCCTGGTTTCCAAGGCGACCTTTCTTATATACGACATAGCTTCATAAGTAGTAATTATTAGTGTAATATAAATAAAATATTAAATTGTAGGACACAGAAGCAGCGAGGCGAGATATAGCAGCGCAGTACACGACCATGTCGCGTCTAGATCAAGGTATCGTTCTCATCAATGCTTTTGTAATCAAAATTAATTTATAGACTGCTGACACCTTCTTTGAATCATCCTCCAGGAGTCGCACTAGTGCTCAAGGAACTGGAAGCGTCGGGACATCGGGACGACACGCTCGTCATCTACACGTCCGACAACGGGATACCGTTCCCGTCCGGCCGCACCAACTTGTACGACCCCGGGCTCCGAGAGCCGCTGATCATCTCCTCCCCGGAGCCGAGCGCGCGGCGGCGCCAGGCGTCCGGGGCCATGGTCAGCCTGCTGGACGTCGCGCCCACGGTGCTGGACTGGTTCGGCATCGGCTGGGAGCAGGAGCAGGAGCAGGCCAACGACATACTGCCCAAGGATATGCCGAAGAGCTTGCTGCCGATCCTTGAAAAAGGTGTTTTATAATAAATTTCGCCATTATTATTATGGTCAACACATTGCTAGGTATCGCTTGCCCCTGCGATCTAAATGCTTGTATTAGGAATGGTTTCATGTCATGGTGGAATCGGACCCGGAACCTCTCGGTTACGAGAGTGGCACGTCCATCCATTATGATTTTTAACTGGTAAGATACAATTATTCTCCGACAAATTTACAAGCCTTCCGACAAGTCCAGGTGCACTAATTAAGCTCTTTCGTTTCCACGATATGTTGGCTAGTACATGAGTGCACCCTATAATATACCCCAGAGCAATGCGAGCTTGACAGTTAGCTATACGGTTGATATTGTGGTGGCCCCAGAGCCGCCGCCCTCGGACAGCGAGGCGGTGTTCGCGTCGCAGACGCACCACGAGGTCACCATGTACTACCCGATGCGCGCGGTGCGCACGCGCCGCTACAAGCTGATACACAACCTCAACTTCGGGATGCCCTTCCCTATCGACCAGGACCTATACGTTTCGCCCACTTTTCAGGTAAGCCATCAATTTATTCAGACTGTTCAAGGACTTATATTATGAGTCGAAATACCGTGAAATGTGACTGGATGGAACGGAACACATCTGCCGTATGTGCCCACATTAAATTATTGTAACACCAGGCAAAAACAGTGGACCGAAACCTTTTCTCATCTCATTCTCCTTTTGCAGGACATTTTGAACCGCACTCGCAGCAAACAAGCCCTGCCCTGGTACAAGACCCTCAAGCAGTACTACTACAGGCCACAGTGGGAGCTCTACGACATCCGCGCGGACCCCGCCGAAACCAAGAACCTACACGGTAACCACTACCGAGTGCTTAAACAACTAACATTATTATCATGCGCTGAACGGTGAACGTAACCTGCAAGTCTTTCGAAAGAGGTGTGTAGTCCGCCTGCCCGTAGCGCGCCAGCGTGGTGCAGCGAGGCGTCAATACCACTCGCATTCGCCGAGAATACCAGCGGCGAAATATCGGTGCACTTGCACCTCTGCCCACCCCTTCGGGAAGTACAAGCGTGGTGTTATATTTATATACTTTGAAATCCATCAATTGCAAGAGTAGACAGTTTATCGTCATACTCCGTCAACTGCAGGCAAACCCTCGCTGGCGGCGGTGGAGACGTCGCTGCGCGCGCGGCTGCAGCGCTGGCAGCGCGACTCGCGCGACCCGTGGCTGTGCGCGCCCGGCGCCGTGCTGGAGCGCGCCGAGCCGGAGCGCGCCGCCCGCGCCGACCACGGCGCCGTCTGCCGGAGCCTCGACAACGGACTCCTCAACTATTAAAAACGATAAGCTGCCACATGTTCGGCTTGTGCGGACTAGGGAACTAGTGAACATACATTATACAGGGTTATTGAGAAAACACTAACGACCTCGTAGGCGTGTATAGGCCGCAGTTTGCATAGACACAGCAGCAGTGTTTGTATACCTAATTGGCGCTTAATTTTGCTACGTGTAGAGTAACGTACGTTAGTAACATTTAGTTGTGTAGAATTCAAACATTTTAATTTTTGTATAAAAGTCTGATGAATTATTAAAAGTCATACAAAAAACGTTTTGTTTATGCTATTAGTAATTACGTCCTGGTTAAGTATTCACAGTTAACGGAAAGGTTCCGATGTCGGAAACGACATTTTTCATCCTTCTTTTACATATGAATTAGAAGAAGGATGGTAGCTGTTGTTTCCGACAAGGAAACATTCCGTCAACTGTGAATTCCTTGATAATGTATTACCAAATAACCCTGTATATATATACAGGTAATTATATTGTTTTTAATTAGTTTAAGAATGTATCTCTTGCCGAATCTCGATAAATAAATGTAGTACTTACCTGTTAAAATGATTACTGTTACAATATGTATACGTCGCAGCCAACTAGCTTAATTCGCGGTTCAATCAACAGCCTAGCCACTTTACTAAACAGCGCCGTTCAACTAGTGGCCTGAATGATTTTCAGCCATTTGATCAAACAGCTAGGCAAATGACTTGGATCGATGACGTTTAATTACTTGCCTAGCCTGTCATTTCAATTTAGTTCCACTTTCTGCCACCTAGCGCCGAAACTCACCAAACTGTCAATATGGCGTCGGCAAAAAACAAGTTTGATAGAATAATTTTATTAGGTATTTATGATATTGTTTAGATCCACGGAACTTACTTGCCGGGTGGGATTTCTGTGGGGTCATAAAAAAATACCCTAACCTAAACCCATACGGGTCGCTCTGCTTGGGTAGTATTTTGAAAAAGTTTTGAAGTACTTAAATGTCAACCAGTTGCCTAAGCATTAGCCAGCCAGTTTATTAAATGTACAGACGATTCGGCTGAATATCATTTAGGCCGCTAGTTGAACGGCGCTGTTTAGTAAAGTGGCTAGGCTGGTGATTGAACGGCGAATTAAGCTAGTTGGCTGCGACATATATACTGGTATTGCTTTTAAAAATATTGTAGTATTCATTTTTGACTATAATGATGACCATTTAATAAAAAATATATCTTATCACATGATACCGCTGTAGGTAGTTTGAAAATATTTATAAATATTAGTTGATATGTTCTCTAACTATAAATTAAATATAAATTAGTTAAACTATCCAAAATTGTTTTATTACTTTATTGTTTACAAATGCGTTGTTTGCATGGATACAATTTTATAATTAATTTGCATTAGGTGTATAATGATAATAATATTAATAATTGATAACTAATATAATTAATTAATAACATTGAGTAAATTACTTGCACAAAAATAACAATCCATATTAAATTATTATATAATGCAGTTCAGTCAAGAAATTTACAAACATGTTGGTAGGTACAGAATAATTGAAATCCGAGTTAACTGATAGTAAACAATAGTTTATAGATTTGTTTAAGGATGCAGATCTTTTTATAATTTATGTTGATTTATTTTCCTTTATGTTTGGAGCCAAAAACAATGGCTATGAATTTGTCATTGAAACATGAACACATTACATTTTATAATTATTAAAATACAAAATAAGTACTTAAGGCTAAAGCGCCCATTTAGCCCGGGAAGTTCAAATTTTTTGTGTTTTTTTAGAAATTTTTCAAAACCTGACAATAATAAAAGGCACATTTTGTAATTCGCGAAAAAGACCGTGTGCAGTGCATTTATTAATATATCCAACTTACTCTAAAACATGTCAAGAACGACAGCTATCCAGATAATCTGGCAATTTTTGTATATTTAGTGATTTACTAGTATCATATCCACCATGATAATATTTAGAGTAAAATAAATGTATTAATAAACGCACTGCATACTGTGTTTTTCGCAAATCACAAAATGTTGTCTTAAATGTTTTCAGATTTTGGATAAACTATAAAAATACTCGAAAATTTTGAATTTCGCGGGCTAGACAGGCGCCTTCACCATAATACATATTTGCCAAAAATCACCAAGGCGGAGAATTAGCTTTGCCAGCAAATAAATGTCTAAATTTATTTGCTGTCTGTTATTCATAGTCTTAAAAGGACTGCCGATAGGCATGTGTTAATGGGACAAGATATTAAAACATCCTCAGACTTAGTAAATTTATATACAGAGTCTACTATACTGGTAAAAGAGATTCCTGATTATGACATTTCTAGAGCAAAAGACTTGGTTCCAAAAACTATAGATGCCATATCAGGTATCATGAATATTACAAAAATTACATGGCAAAGAGGAGCAGAAGTTACAATTAAAACATACCGACACGAACGTTTTGAAAAGCAACTAAAAATGTCTGTACTATCTGGCAATTTATATCCAAACTCTAAACCAAAAAACATGGGAATACCTTCAAGAAAGTCTCCTGAACCAAAAGAGCCTACGGATACAATTGATGTACAAGATTTGCTGCAATTGAAGAAACGGAGCATTTCCAAGACCATTTATCATCATCACCATTTTTCTTCGGCAGCAGACAGCGCAAAAATCTATTACTGTTGAAGCTGGTACATCTTACAATCAAGACAAGGAAAACCTACACACCAATTTAAAATCCCCTGGAAAGTTTATTTTCATTAAAGTACCTACAACTGTCAATTACAGATAAGTTGCCACCTATAAGACAGGTGTCGATAAAGATGATGGAGAAATCCTAGTCACATTCTTGAATTAGGTGCGAAATAATAAAGCAAAAAAAAATGAGATCCGAGTGATGTATTCTACATTACATTTGAGCAAATAATAAGTATTATTCCAACGCCATCGCTGAAAAACTAAAATAATAGAGAGTATTATTACTTTGATAATGATGTTTATGAAAAATTTTAATGTTTGTTTCTTTGTATATAATCATATTATATTATTGTATTTAATTAAAATGAGTAGGAGTTCTTGTTTTTGATGTAAGTAAAGTTTATTTAATATTTACTACAAAACAATAAGTATAATGTTTAGATGGTTTGATCATTACCATCATAATAAAAGTTTAATATAATTATTAAGAATTTCTAATCGGCTGTGTACAGCAATTAAAAGACTGTAAAGTGATTTACGTTTTTGTAATTAAAAATCTTATGCCAAAATGAATAAATAAGTACGACGTACAAAAACATTGCTTATGTTTTTATAAACCTGAATTGTATCTATATCTATATTTAGGGAACACACGCATCCTTCCGCGGACACCTCATCATTTCCGGGAACATCACTAAAATCACACATTATTATTTTAGATAAAAAAAAAACTCCTGGTAATATGAATTATATTTAATATTTTCCTGTTTATAATATTAGTATGATTATTATAAACCTCACAAAAACATTCCCGGAAATATTTTTTTCAGCGATAGCTCTCTTTGAAAATAAAATAACAAGAGTAGTAATTGGTTCTATGCTCTGCCAACGTAAATATTGTTTAAACATAAGTTTAGTAATCATTTAGGCTGATCATCAAAGTAATAGCTGTTAGGTAAATTCATCGTCAAAAGAATTTAAAATTTGCCACCTTGGTGATATTGATCCTATTACATAGTTGCCTATTTATTAATAACTTATAACCTAAAGTTTGTAAGTGGTAAATTAGATTAATACTTCATTGTAACTATAAATATAAACATGGGTACCATTTGAATATTGAGACACTTTTGAGTATTTTTAGATTAATCATAGTTAACAATAATCTGTTTACAAAACAACATACATTATAATATTGGGTATATATTATAAGCTGCATATAATTTAATACTGAAACATAATACTACAAGTAGGAACAACAATAATATTCTAAATAGGGAAACCTTCCCCGATACGAGTATACTTACCATAATTGATTGAGTTCAACATTACATGATCTAAAAATGATTAATTACCTATGGAGATATGGTACTCCTCACCCGGCAGGCACTTGGTGTGCCGGTCACTACGCAATTATCTACTCTAATACTATGAGATGAGATCTAACCCATTCAAAACCGGAAACAACTGGGTTGGTTATGCATGTAACATTCAAGGGTATATGGTATCAATGCAGCAGCAGAGTGATGACCTAATAGAAGAGGTTATCCAGCTGTGCTATCTTCACAGCCAGGGACTGGTCCAGGCGGCGCACATTCAGTATCTGTTTTTCAGTCTCAATCGCCTGAAGAAACATAATTCAGGAGGTTGGCACTATGGGACTCACCTTCTTGGTGGACTGATTTTCATTTATAACTACTAGAACTTTGGCCTTATAAGACTAAAAAAATATTTTTCTTCTGTTATGTGTCTGTTAATTTGTTCTAAATTATTGCTATAAATAATTTGAGACTGGTAAAATATGATGACATAAATATTTATTTACCCTTTTAGGGAGATTAGAGGGTTCAGTAATTATGTAGGTACTTACCATTTCCATGATGCGGTCAAGCCTCTTGGTCTTCACATAGGAAGTAGCAACGGTCAGCAGGAAGTACACGCCCAGCATCAGTGCGAAGGTCACCACCATGGCTTTCACCCGAAAGGGGGTGCTGATCATCTTCACCTGCTACAAAAGGACGATGTTTACAATGGTGTAGATTCAATGTTAAATTTTAATATGCTCTAGATACAAAACACAAGTAAGAAATAATTACTTAATCAAGAGTGTACGGTAGATAAACAATTTTGTCAAATAATTTTTCTTACTTGACAACAAGTAAGAAATAAGAAATCATGTTTTCTATTATTAAAAGTTATTTCTATTACAATAGGCAACTTGTTTGATTGCCTGATGCCTCTAACTAACTACGGCTATGCTATATTCGTCATAGGTAATATGAGAAGTTGTTTACCGGTTTTTTAGCCACTCTGGGGGTTTCCACTGGGAGTAAAGGTTGAGCCGACATTCAGGCGGTCTCCAAGTTGTTCACCGGACACGAAAAACACCACGCTTCTGGATGAAATAAGAGCTATGAAGACTAACGAAAGCTATCAAATTAAAAGATGTATAATGACTGAGTAGACACTGTTTTGGTTTGAGTATATATATTATATAAATAAACTCGATAAAATGAAATAAAGCATTGCAGATGATAAGGATAACTTTTTTTAAACTAGATAATATAAAAACAAAGTAAGTACCTGTAGTAATAAATTCACTTTTAGAATCTTATGCACAGATTAGAGATATGTAGCAAATCTTATGGAGTATTGTATTCGCTTTGTTTTGGAATACCAAACACAGATGAGAGACACAGATTAGAGATACCGAAGAGAATACAGTTGATTTAATAAATCAATAACATGCATAGTGATGTAATCGGTTCATACATAAAACCGTTAAAAAGCGGTTTTTTATTATCTTTATATTTTGAAAAAAATAGATTACTTAGTAAATGTGCAGTATTCATCTGAATTTCAATACCGTAGCTGGCATATTCCAAATAGTTCGTTTCGTCCATAATGGGGGACTCCCCTAAAACCCTATCAATGCTTTACTGACAATTACCAAGACTCTATTATACAATAGCTATAGAGTGAGATGTGTGTAACGTAACGCCTTGGTAACGCTCATTTGATTTTGTGCGTGTTATGTGTTGTAAAAGTCAAAGGTACGAGGGATGCCTTTTAAGTTTTGTCGTTTGAAGAAAAAAACACAACTAGAACCTTATAGTACTTTTTATTGTTTTTCAAAGTATTCACCACGTAGCTTAATTAATACTTAACTTTATGTTATTTCAATTTTACATCGTGCTGTAATTGAGTGACTGTAGAAAAAGTTTGAACATGGTTCCATAGAAATGTGAAAATGGAACTAGTTTTTTTTTAATAATTTGACAGCTGTCAGTTGAAAGCGATTCTCCCGGGCCGGAAAAGAATTACTTACAACCCGCTCCTCAGGGACTTCAGACCTACTTTCAGAGTATGAGTAATGAAAAAGAAATAAGTTACTCTATGTTTAAAAATATATTATATTAATTTATTAAAAAGCAAAGTATGACAATCAGTCAGTGTTTCAAACTCACGCCCCGCGAATCGTCTATTGCATATTCTACTGAGCTATTTGAACGTTGGAAAACATGAAGAAATTATCAAACATTTGATAGCATTGGTGAGTTATGAGAAAATGAACCACCATCACGTTTATTAATAGGGTTCCATATTATTGAAAGAAAAGAGGCGGGATGTCTACGGAACGCTATTGTATGCATGATCCGAAACGCATATGGCCGTATTGTTTTTAGTTTGCGTTTTACAAACTACTATATATGTCCTCATATTAATAAAAGCACGGTCACACCGTCTCCTAGCCAGCCATATTTCACGAGGAGCACGAAATCCCGGGGCATCAGCGCAGCGGTGTGCGGCGATTGCACGCCATACAGTATCTCGGACGACGCCAATTTCTATCGAGACCGCAAATCGCAATCGATTCTTGCTCAAGCTATTTTCCATAACTTAGGATGCGGCTTCGTGCGGTTCTATGCGCGTCCGTGCGGTTCAATGCAGTCTATTTAATAATAGTCACCTACATACAGTTACCGGCACATTTTTATTTGGCGTCGTATCAAACGGTTGGTATGGAAAAAGTAGTGTTGGCAGCAGTGAGCCAGGGTTCCCTTCTTTGTGTTCTTTATCAAATTGGTATATTTGCGGGGTATTTGTTATAGTTATAACATGTTAAAAATAAACGAGAGCAACACTCATAATAAACTCAACGCACACATATACAAATAATTCATTATTTAAGAAAGCATAAATATGTTCCGTTTACTAATCAAAATTATAGGTACGGATGGGTTGTTGAACTTATTTTCTTCCTACTTAATAATAGATGCCCAAAGTAAATTCCGAATTCGTGCATCTTTTCATTGTTATTCGGACTTTGAGCCGGTCTAGGAATTTTGATTACTGTCATGTCTTTAGTGACACTAGCAATGTTACGAATCAATTGACCTAAGAATCATCAAACCAGGCCCACGCTGTTGTTCTCTAGAATACCACAAAGGAACAAACATACATACATACATAGGCTGATAAAGATCAACACACATTACCCCTCCTTTGCGTAGCGCAGTCGGGTAAAAATGACAATTTGTAAGTGCCCCCGCAGGCCAAACAAAATAAACGATTTGATTTGATTATTATACTCCTGAGTTAGCTTTGTAGAGTAGAAACAATTATATTTTATGATGGGCGTTT
The DNA here is from genome assembly GCA_905147325.1 of Notodonta dromedarius. Lineage (NCBI taxonomy): Eukaryota > Metazoa > Arthropoda > Insecta > Lepidoptera > Notodontidae > Notodonta > Notodonta dromedarius. The sequence continues at coordinate 12,173,721 of LR990168.1, forward strand.
CGAAACCAAGTTTCTCTTATTACAATTAACACGTTAATTGAACGGATGCGGGTAGATCAATAGTTCGCAAAGGTCTAGGGAGGAGGAGCGGGGAGCGGGGAGCGGGTGCAACGGACAACTCTTCCAAAGAACAATAAAAGTTACTAATTAGCGCGCAATTGACCGATGAACCAACCAACTGACGCAACACAAAAATAACGAGCTGTGAACGCGGTGAAATCGTTTCCCGTCCGACGACACTAGCACTCACTGAGCAAGCTGAACTTGTTACTGGCATTTTTATACAACAATGCTTGTCGATTTTTAACCCCCGACGAAAAAAGAGGGGTGTTATAAGTTTAACATGTGTATCTGTGTATCTGTGTATCTGTGTGTCTGTCTGTGGCAACGTAGCGCCCAAGCTGATGAACCGATTTCAATTTTGTTTCTTTTGTTAGATAGGTATTCTGATCGAGAGTGTTCTTAGCTATGTTTCATGAAAATCGGTTCAGCCGTTTGAAGATCATCAGCTCTTTTGTAGCTACAAAAGCCACATTCGCGGCCAAAACGAACTTCCACGGCTCGAATCCGTTCGAAATTTGGGCTCATTGGAATAATATCTTTGCATCACTTGAGAACGGCTGAAACGATTTCGCTTTATTATATTTTTAAATGATCGTAATAGTCTGAACTGGCTTTTTACAATATTATAAATTTGAAAAGTTTCCCGGATTCTGGAAAAATGATATTTTATCAATTTTTATATGAGATTTGTGTATGAACTAAAGACGTTCCATAAGTCACGTTTCAAATGATGGATACGCGCATGCGTTAAATTTAGTTTGTTTTGTTAATGGTCATGGAATATTACGCAATAATAATTCTAGAGGGCGCTGCTCCGCCATTGAAAAAAAATACAGAAAAACAAATCTAATTTAAAATAATTTAAGCTTATTGAAAATTCTTCCCCTGGGCTGCTCCCGTCCACCTCAACCAGAGTTATTACATCAAATTCAATCATAATTGATAATCTTTTACTAGCAATTAAACCTCGGTTGCATCAATATTTAGATTCGTTGTCTATTCTAATGTCAATGATTATAATGTCATAACAAGATAATGTCTCATACTTTTACACAGATTTTCTGTTGACTATTGTACATTGCATTAGTTATATTGTAAATGAGGAAGCCAAAACGACTGATGTAAATGGCGCTTTCATAATCTGGCATCGAAACTAGTTGTACCAGATGAGCTACGGGAGCTACGCAAATCTCGCTCACTTATATATTTGGAAGAACTACTAGGTAAAGTAAGTATACATTTGATGAAAAGGTCGTCGCGTCGAGGGGTTTTTAAATTTTCAATTTAGAGTTATAATATATGAATGACGATAATATAGCAATAAGAAACATTAATAAATGCTTCTATGGTAGGTTTCTAATAGGAATGCTAGTGGAGTAGTGTCAATGCAGGTGCATGCAGAGAGCATGCGTCATGCGGGCGTGGTGTCGAGCGGCCCGGCTGCGCGGCAGCGCGGCGGCGGCGCGGCGGCAAGCCTTTCCCGCAGATTGTTCGCCTTCCAACCTTATTTGCTTGCTGTGGCTGTACTATACTGCACTGCATTACCGGGATTTTTATTTGTTACTCCATTAAAAGAGCTTCACGTTATGATTTTGCATTTGGTTTGATTAGTTAAATATTTACCCATTTTATTATGATTACATACAAATTGTATAAAAAATATACCGACCAAATACCTAAATCTCTGGGATAATCTTCGGATTCGATAATGAACATTTTGTTATGTTCTCACAAAATGAAATGAGAATAGTATGAGTAGAGTCTGTAATAAAACTTGGTTTAGAATTACGTTATACAAATTGAAATATTCCCCAGAAGATACATTTTATACTTACAAAATAATATAAACAGAGATGTTTAGACTAATGTTATTATAATTGGCAGGAATAAAGAAGACTGCGAGGAGCGGTGCCCTCACAGGCCGTTGTTATAAAAATTCAAATGAGCTCGAGTCGAGGCGGCTCATGGAGCTGCCGTCAGCCCCCTCCCGCGCCGGAGCACATACTACAATAAACCTTATTTTACTTATTATTTAATTCTTATTTAGGAAAATTTGCTAACTCTATTTCGTAGACTGAACGTTGTTGTCAACCTGATGTGTCATAATTAATCTCTATATTTTGAAATTACAGCAAAGTAACTTTGCACTTTATACAATATGAGGTTTGCAGACCTAAAGCAGCACATTCTTATATTTATAATAGTAGATACGAACATTCAAGATTATGAACTCTTGGAAGTGTTTGCAAGCTGCGCTCGGGGCTTGGTCGCGCGCGATCCGCGCAGACCAACTGCGAGTGCAAGCTCTATCTTGAGATTGATAGACCGTAGGTACATAATGTTGTAGTAACATAAACTTCCAACACAATAAGATTAGGAGAAAAACATTTGCAACATAAAGGTCCACGTACCTGCGCCGCGCCTCGCGCCGCCAACCAATAACCGATCTCACCGTTTCCGTCTCGCGGGGTCAAAAGATAAGTTTTATTTTAAATTTAAATCAAATATAAATTTGTTATCTTAAAATAGCTAAAAGGTAGGTAGGTATATTTATTTACACAACTGTTTTTCCTTTATCCTTTATATATAGAATTTTTGCATAAACTGTAAAGAGTTTGTTTTACTCAATGTTATTCTGGGTAAAAATCTTGAAAAAGCCAGTTGTGATGTTTTATAATGTAACTAGCTGAGCCCGCGACTTCGTCCGCGTGGAATTTAATTTAAGAAAAAAAGCCCCGCTCCCGCGTTCTGAGCCCGCGCGACAGAACCCATTTTTTTAATTTTGTTTTTCTAAAATAAGAGTAGCCTAAGGTACTGCTTATAACAAGAGCTATCTGCCCGTGAAAGTCCCGTCAAAATCGGTCCAGCCGTTTCGGAGATTACCCGGAACAAACACACAGACACACAGACAGACAGACAGACAGACAGACAGACAAACAGACAGACAGACAGACAGACAGACAGACAAAAAATTTTTAAATCGCGTTTTTGCTATAGTCGTATGTACTTTCATATGCATTTAGTAAAAAGGTGTTATTTTGATGTTACAAACAGACACTCCAATTTTATTTATTTGTATAGATAGAAACATCTAAGTAATTAGGTTTTAATAATATATTCGGGTGCGGTAAAAACCACGGGCTGATGATAATAATTTCCCAGGGGTGTGCAGTGTATTCTTACATACAAACACACGTGTTCACAGAGTATACAGTACAGGGGATGGAGCCGTAAGCCGCTCAGGAGACCCGCGTATTGGTTCATGGGCATGACCAGAAAAAAGTAACACTTATTGCTGCTGCTATGTTCATGCCGATGGCGACATACGACCGGCATCCATCCGCAAAATTCCAACGAGTTAATTTAACTGCGGGTTAGACCAGGTCTGATATCATGTTCCATCAAATATATTTTTCCGACCTTACTACTCACGTACGATACTACTTTTCTTACTACTTGTTATAGGTCTACCAGAATCTCATGGCATTAAAAAAATATAAAAAAATGTGATTTTCATATGGCAATGTCAATTGTCACCTGCCAAATCAAAGTACAAGGTTTGTCAACCGCTGTTGAGATTTTGTGATATCTTCTTGGCAATTTATTGTTTTTGTGAAAATGTCGAAAAAGCCACTTTGATCTCAAGCGAGAAATATTGTTTTCAATGTGTATCGTAAAATAAGGGAAGAAGAAGGCGTAAATCAAACTCAATCTTTGATTTTAAAGCGCGTCGTAGAGTTGACCGGTAAGTTGGACTGAGTTGTTTTGATACTTTTAGTTTATTTTATATTTATCTTACTTAATTATAGCTTCTTTATAGGGTTTTTCAGTACTACTATACGGCGAATCATAGGTGAGGGCACATCGAACGATGGTGTATTTTCCACGCCTGGTAAAAAGAGGAGAGCGGGGAAGAAGAAAATCAACTTGGACAGTTTCGATTTACAGTTGATAAGGAATAAAGTAAATGAATTTTATACAGTTCGGAAGGAAATTCCAACAGTAATGAAACTGTTAAAAATTCTTCGACAAGAAATTGATTTCAACGGAGGGAGAGAATCTCTGAGGTAAGAAAAATATTAAGTAATAATCCTTCTCACTCGTAAGACGAGGCCTGTGCCCTGCAGTGGGACGTACGAGTATTTAGACTGATGTTGATGTTGATGATTGACTAAGCTATCGTTTCAGTAACATGATAAATTTTATTATTTTTTACAGACATATACTTAAGGAGACAGGTTTTGAATATTTTAAATGCCAATCAAAAAGGATCATTTTGATCATTTTGTGTACGGAACTCAAGTAAGCGAACGAAAAGCAATTATACCAGTGACCTGAGCGATAATATTGGAATACTGCGAGTCTGCTAAGTGATTCGGAACGGTGCTTGTTGTGTGTAACTAGTCTTAGTGAACTAGTGTACTAGTAGTGAACTAGTACTGTGTATTTGTCGAGTTTGTGGAGAGCGAAATAAACCCTTTTTACACGTTTAACGGCATTAATTGTACCTACCCCTGTACGTGTACGTAACATTATAATAAATTAGTACATAAAGTAATATATGATTGGATTTATTTTTTTTGTCATATTTTCCTATGTTAAGAACCCGATGCATAACAACAATTTCATACACATACCTAGTATACTTTATGTTAATTAATGACTAAATATATAAATAAAAATTAAACAGTATCAAGATCGTTTAATCCAATTTCCCCAGTATTGCACACAACAAATTTTTATTTCCCCATTTGCCATGAGATTCTGGTAGACCTATATGATATAGGTTGTTTATGGTATGACAGATGGTTGTGACTTGAAATATAAAGGAATAAACTTTGACACGTATTTTTATTGGAAGGAAATAAGAAAATGTAGAAATATTATTAAAACACGCTCCCTCTCGGGAACCAGAGGTGAGTGAAAAAATAGTCAATAATAGTCAGTCATATTATATATATAATCATCGGGTCAAGTCAAAAAGATGTCGAAAGAAAAGAAAGTCACGCCATTGCCGGCGAGTCAAGCCATGATGTCGTCATTTCAGGCTATGTCCAACGTAATACGTAAACCCATGAATATTGCAGCAGGAAATCTTAAAGATGCCTGGAATGATTAAATTCATGTAAATTGTGTCATGTCTAGTATTTCAGCATCAGATACAAAAATACAAGAGCTAAAAGATGCTACTCTAGAAGATAATACATTGCAAATGTTAAAAAAATATTGTATGGAAGGCTGGCCTAGAAGTAAAAGTAAATTGTTAGATTCTCTTAAGCCATATTGGAATTACCAGGCAGAAGTAACAGTCATTGATGGTCTATTGTTTAAAAATAATGCTATAATAATACCTACGTCTATGAGAAAAGAGATGTTGTCGAAAGTTCATGCTGGTCATTTAGGTATTAGCCGTAGTAAGAATCTAGCTAGAGGATCAATATTTTGGCCTACTATGAATTCAGATATTAAAAATATAGTGGAACAATGTCCAACATGTGTAAAGTACAGACCTAATAATTCACATGAACCTTTAATTGTTTCAAAAATACCAGATGTTCCATGGGAGAAGTTAGGATCAGATTTATTTCATTTTAATGGTAAAGTTTATTTAGTTGTTATGGACTATTATTCCAAGTACATTGAGATGGCATGTTTAGATAATAATTCTTCAGCTCAAAAAGTAATTAATCAATTAAAAGCTATGTTTTCACGTCATGGGATACCATTAACTCTAGTAACAGATAATGGTCCACCTTTTAATTCCATTTTATTTAAAAATTTCATTTATGAATGGGATATAAACCATGTCACCACCAGTCCTAATTTTCCGCAAGCAAATGGTCAGTCTGAGTCAGCTGTTAAGATAGCAAAGAATATTTTAAAGAAAGCAATGGATGACTATACAGATCCTTATCTAGCACTATTGCATTATAGAACTAATGAAAAAGAGTATTTAAAATCGCCACCTGAGTTGCTTATGTCAAGAAAATTAAGAACATTATTACCTGTCAATAAAAAGTCATTAAAGCCAAAAATAGTTACATTTCAAAATGTTCAACAAAAGCTTAATAAGCATAAAAGTAACTATAAGTATTATTATGATAGGTCAGTAAGAGATTTGTCATTATTGTCAATTGGTGATAAAATAAGATTTAAAAAGATACCTACTGGTCAGTGGCTACCAGGTATTATAATTGATTTAGTCAAAGATTGTCCAAGGTCATATATTATTAAGTCACAAGAAGGAGCCATATATCGTAGGAATAGGCAGCATATTATTTTAGATAAAACTAGTCAATATAAGGATTTCAATAGGTTTCCTTTCATTGATGAAAATATTAAGTCTCAATCTAGTCATGCATGTTCACCAGTCAAGTCACAGTCGTTTGGTGAGATTCCTAAATCGGAAACAATAAGTAGAAGTCATATGTCAGAGTCATATTATCAAGGTATTAAGTCAAAAAGTCCAGAGAAGTCTATAGTCAAGAGTCCAAGTGAAACAGTTGAGTCAAACAATCAATCATATAAAAATTTGTCACCTGAAGGTAGTTCATACAATCAGTCTAGTAATAATAGGCAGGATGGTTGTTAATAAACATCTACTAAACACCACTAGAGGGCGCGACGACTGTGACGCCGGCGCCATCTTCTATCTCGCTCTTACCTTTTACTACTACGATACACGCGGAACGCGTCTCTGTAATTTATAACGATTAAAATTGGATTAAACTATTATACCGACCATCCAGGTTATTATTTCACTGCAACATCTCCTACTGAAGACATCACCGTCAACATTTTTGGAGACCACGACGTGATATTGAAGAAAACAATAAACCAAGTTTTGCGGCTTGCTGACGGACGCGGGCGCACTAATGGCGGCGGGCGCTTGCACTTATGGACTGCACTGACTGCACTGTTTACTGACAAATACCAATTGAAAACTGCCAACTACAACTGCCGAAGATTTCATGGTGGCAGAAAGGTTTGGCTTTGCGTTCGAAGGATTGCTCACAGGGACGTATGACCAGTTTTTTGACATTCGCTAATTTTACTTTCGCCATCTTGATGTTGTGTTCATAATTGCCTCTTTATTAGACAAATCAGTGCAAATCAATCAATTTCTACTTAGTATTCGTGCCCGAACCGCAAAATTTTAGGTTTTCGCTAACTAAATTAATGTTTTTTCCTACAATACCTACATTTGGAGTCAGATTTACAAAAATAATTACTTAAGTAAGTACCTACTATTTGAGAACTGATAACCTAGGTACCTAACTACAAACTCACTGCTTTAGCGAGCATGTCGCACTTTCAATAACTAACTGCTTATTCCTATACTAGGTTCGCCGCAACTAACCTGCTTCCTAGTTCCCGTCCTGTGGAACTGACTACGTAAACGAAATTTGTGGACTTGGACTCGCCCAGCGAGTTCATTGACCTTCGTTGCGCGCGAACAGCTGTGTGGTAACCGCTGACATCTTGCCGTAGCGATACGGCCCTACGAGGTTGGTTACATTGTTGGGTTTAATACTTATTATTGCATTACTTCTGTCTGTTCGGTCTGTTCAGTTTATTTACTGTGCGTTTCTTTCTTGTAATTGTTCATTTAAACACTAATTAACCATGGCTGCTGAAATGAAAACGCTAATCTTACAACGAGGATCGATTAAAGCCAGGGTAACCACCTTTTCGAAATACCTTGACAAAATTACGCAAATTGAAACAAAAAACTTCACCAAAGGAATATTTTCAGAACTCGAATTAAAATTATCTCGGTTTCAAGAATTATTTAAAGATTTCGACCTATTAAAATACAAAATTGAAATTTTATCTCCGGAACAACTGGAAGAAAATGAGGAAATAGAGAACAACTTTTGTACTAATATTGTATTAGCCCAGAGTTTACTTGATAGTTTCACTACATCAAATCTACCTAAAGTTTCCAATTCTAGTTCTACGAGTAGTGTCCACAATGATATTAATACTAATAATTACAACGTAAAGCTTCCTACTATTCAGTTACCAACTTTTGATGGAAACTACATCAAATGGATGGAATTTAAAGATACCTTTGATTCTCTGATAAATAGTAATACATCTATTCCGGACATAAACAAGTTCCACTATTTGCGGTCATCATTAGTGGCCGGAGCAACTAATGTCATAAAGTCTATTGACTTCACTGCTAATAATTATAAATTGGCATGGAACTTACTTGTTGATCGCTATGATAATAAAAGAATATTAGTAAATAACCACTTAAAGGCTCTTTTTAACTTTGAGGCTTTAACTAAAGAAAACTTTAAGTCTCTTCGCTACATGATTGATTACTTTACAAAAAACTTACGCGTTTTGGATGCTCTGCAAGAGCCCACTACTCACTGGGATACTTTGATTGTGTTTATCATGGCATCAAAACTAGATGGCGCCACTAGTCGGAAATGGGAAGAGCACAGGTCTAAGTTTACTTCTTCTCCTACTGTTGTTGAATTCTATGATTTCATTCGTAAGCGTGCTGATGTTTTGGAAACTTTGCAATACAGTATGCAGGATGTGACAAAAAAAGACAATAAACATATTAAATCATTTACTTCATCGCTTGATAGTAATGGTTGCGTTATTTGTTCTCAAGATCATTTAGTTTATAAATGTGATAAATTTAAGGCCATGTCTTTGGATTCTCGGTTTGCAGAGGTGTCTAGGCACAAACTGTGTATAAATTGTCTTCGTCCCGGACATTACTCTTCTAGTTGCAGACATACTCCGTGCAAGATCTGTAACAAAAAACATAATTTACTACTTCATAAGCAAACTAATAATAAAATTCCTACACACTCACCTACGGGTTCTTCTTCATATGTAGCGTCTTCTGAATCCTCTTCTTCTCGAATGGAAGTTTCTCCTCAGGTAGCTGCTGTTACTGTTCTACCACCTGCTGATACTGCTACTGGACTCACTCATCAGCGTTTTCCTGTGACTCTTTCTTCTGTGAGTTCCGGACAGGTTCTCCTGTGTACTGCTGAAGTTGATCTGATCGATACTAAAACAAATAAAACTTACCTTGTTCGAGCTCTTCTTGACAGTGGATCCCAATCTTCTTTTATATCTGAAAAAATACAAAGAAAATTCAAACTTTCCTCTTCTGATGCAAACATTTGTATCACTGGAATAAATAATAAATTAACTAATACTACTAAAACGTGTGATGTAAAACTAAAATCTCGGATAAACTCTTTTGAATTTGATGTGTCTTGCCTTGTTATACCTGAAATCACTGGTCGACTACCTCTTGTTGAAATAAATCCTTCTCGACTTGATCTTCCTGATTCTATTGAGCTAGCGGACCCTAGCTTCTATCGTCCTTCTGACATTGATATTCTGCTAGGGGCAGATGTCTACTGGGAAATTGTTGAATCTAAACTACTAAGATTGGGTAAGAATAAACCCACTCTACAGAAATCCAGACTAGGATGGCTCGTGTCAGGTCCAACTGGACTTCGGCATTCTACTACTACTACTCATTCTAACTTTTGCAAAGAAATTAGTGACTCTGTAGCTAAATTCTGGGAACTGGAAGATATTCCTACTCTCCCAACTGAACTATTACTTTCTAACGATGAACAATATTGTGAAGATCATTTTGTTAAAAATACTGTACGCCTACCTGACGGTAGATTCTCTGTTAAATTACCCTTTCGGGTGAACCCTGAAGACGTGTTAGGCGATTCCTATCACATAGCTAAAAAACGTTTCGAAAACTTAGAGAATAGGTTAACTAAATGTAATATGAAGGCTGATTATGCTAACTTTATTAAAGAATATGAGCGTTTAGGCCATCTTAGCGAAGTAGCTCGCCCACCCTTTGGGTACTATATTCCTCATCACGCTGTTGTGCGCGAAACTAGTGAAACTACTCGCTTAAGAGTGGTCTTTGATGCCTCTTGCAAAACTACTACTAATAAGTCACTGAACGATATTCAACTTGTAGGACCAGTGGTCCAAGATGATTTATTGTCAATCCTACTAAGGTTCCGTCAGTATGCATACGTTGTGACAGGTGACGTGGAAAAAATGTACCGTCAAGTGATGGTAGATCCATCTCAACGTCATCTACAACTAATACTCTGGCGGGACGATAAAAACCAACCGCTTAAAGTATTACAACTCAACACTGTCACATATGGGACTTCTTCGGCCCCATACTTAAGTACTAGATGTCTTGTACAACTTGCGTCTGAGTGTAAGGATGAAGCTGTAGCCAATACTATAAGGCACGACTTTTATGTCGACGACTTAAATACCGGTTCTAATTCGAAGTCTGACTTAAAAACTACTATAAAAGATGTTGTTCAAAAACTTGCTGAAGGGTGTTTTCCTTTGCGAAAATTCCGAACTAATGCTCCTGATATATTTGATGACATTCCTACTATCAATCAGTCTCAAGACTTTTGTAAACAATCCTCTGTTCTAGGTTTGAAATGGAATCCTAATTTAGATACTCTTAATTTTTCCGTGGAAGTAGAAAAAATATCTAAAGTAACGAAACGATCAATTCTGTCGAATTCTTGTAAAATCTTTGATCCACTAGGTCTTTTATCAGCTTCTACAATTTTTCACAAAATTCTTTTACAAAAACTATGGTTACTTAAGATTGACTGGGATGACAATATCCCAGAGAATTTAAAACATTCTTGGACGGACTTCTACAATGAGACAAAACACTTTGAAAATGTGAAGATACCTAGGTATGCTTTATGTGACTCTCCTACAGTTATAGAGGCTCATTGCTTCACAGACGCATCCCAAGACGCCTATGGTGCTTGCATATACTTGAAATCTAAAAATAATGTTGGTGATGAATGCATTAACCTACTCTGTGCTAAAACAAAGGTCAGTCCAGTAAAGACTGAAACTATACCTCGCTTAGAGCTGCTAGGTGCGTTACTTGGCGCTAAACTAAATTCTAAAATTCTTAAGTCCCTAAGAATTACTATTTCACGTTCAGTTTTCTGGACAGACTCAACTATAGTACTAGGGTGGATACATACTCAGCCTAAAACACTAAAAACTTTCGTTTGTAATCGTATTGAACAAATTAGGAAATTAACTGATAGAAATGCATGGCGTCATGTACCTACCGAGCTAAATCCTGCTGATCTAGCCTCTAGGGGGGTTCCTCCACAGCTTCTTTCTGATAACACGTTCTGGTGGCACGGTCCACATTTCTTGTCTGCTTCTGAAGATGAGTGGCCGCAATCTAAATATACTTCCTCGAATCTACCTGAAACAAAAATAAGCTTAAATACTAAAATCCTAACTAATGACACTATACTATTTGAAAAATACTCAAAACTATACAAACTACAAAGAATATTTGCTTACACACTAAGATTTATTAATAATCTAAAAAATAATAATACTAAAATACTTGGTGAACTTACCTGCGTTGAATTAAATAACTCACTCACTATGTTGGCGAAATTGTCGCAACGAGAATCTTTTTCTAAGGAAATTCACTCACTTGAAACTTTAAAAACTTTAAATCGCAAGTCTTCTGTCGTTTCTTTAAACCCGTTCTTAGATGAAGACGGTGTACTGCGTGTCGGTGGCAGAATCGATAACGCAACTTATTGTCCTTATGGGAAAAGACATCCTATTTTGTTGGATCCTAAACATACTTTCACTAAACTTTTATTTCAACGAGAACACCTTCGTCTTCTACACTGTGGTCCGCAACAACTTTTGAATTCTATTCGTGAACATTTCTGGCCCACTAGTGGTAAAGTACTAGCTACTGCTACTGTTAGAAAATGTATTCGCTGCCAAAGGTTTAATGCTAAACCTTTACATCCAATAATGGGAAACTTACCTCAGTCTCGTATAACTCCTGCTCTACCGTTTCAGACTTGTGGCACCGACTTCGCTGGTCCTTTCCTCATTCTTAACCGTAAGGGTCGTGGCGGAAAGACTTCTAAGTGTTATTTATGCATCTTCGTTTGTTTTATTACAAAGGCTGTCCACTTAGAAGTGGTCAGTGACCTAAGCAGTGAAGCCTTTATTCTTTGCCTACGCCGATTTATCGCAAGACGCGGTAAACCTCAAACTATTTATTGTGATAACGGGCGAAATTTTGTCGGCGCATGTAAGGAACTGAACAGACTTTTAAAACAATGTAACAAATCAGTCAGCGAATTTGCGTGCAACGAAGGTATTACTTTTAAATTTTCTCCCGTGTATGCACCGCATTTCGGCGGTATCTGGGAAGCAGGGGTGAAAACGGCAAAATTTCATTTAAAGCGGATCGCGGGTAATTCTAGCTTAACTTTTGAAGAGTTGTACACACTTTTTTCTCAAATTGAGGCCATAATGAACTCACGTCCACTAACTCCGATGTCAGCGGATCCATCGGATTTAACGCCTCTTACGCCTGGTCACTTCCTTGTGGGTCGTCCTTTGACCTCCCTGCCTTCACCTGTCACCGAGCGGGTCAGCATTACTCGATATCAGCTGATAGAACGCTTGAGGCAACATTTCTGGTCGCGTTGGACTAAAGACTATCTGTCAACTCTACAGCATCGTGTCAAATGGCAAACTTCGCAGCGAGCTCTCCACTGTGGCGACTTCGTTCTTGCTATGAACGAAAATCTACCACCTATGCAATGGCTGCTAGGCCGCGTACACTGCCTGTATCCAGGGAAGGACGGAGTCTGCAGAGTTGCTGACATTCGAACTAAGAGCGGCATCATCAAGAGAGCCGTTACTCGCCTTTGTGCCTTAGAAGGCATAGAAGATTCCCATGAGCTTCTTGGGAAAACAAGTTCCCAAGGGGGGGGAGAATGTTAATAAACATCTACTAAACACCACTAGAGGGCGCGACGACTGTGACGCCGGCGCCATCTTCTATCTCGCTCTTACCTTTTACTACTACGATACACGCGGAACGCGTCTCTGTAATTTATAACGATTAAAATTGGATTAAACTATTATACCGACCAGCCAGGTTATTATTTCACTGCAACATCTCCTACTGAAGACATCACCGTCAACAATGGTTGTAATCGAGCGTCAGATAATGTTAAATATTCACGTTATGGTCGAGAAATAAAACTTCCTAAAAGATATCTTAATAATATAAGTTATGTGTTTTAAAGTTTTAAGTTTTGTGTAGAATGTTTAAGCAGTGTTAAGTTGTTTGTTTTTTAAGTGGAGAATGTGTTTAGTTTGTTTTTTTTCTTTCTATTTATTTTAGTTTTAAGTGAGACTTAAAAAGGGGGATGTTATGATATAGGTTGTTTATGGTATGACAGATGGTTGTGACTTGAAATATAAAGGAATAAACTTTGACACGTATTTTTATTGGAAGGAAATAAGAAAATGTAGAAATATTATTAAAACACTACTCATACTCGTACTTAGGACTGCGTCATATACTATGACTGCGTATATAAAAACGTAAGCCATATTTGATATCTGCTTACCTGTTAAGGGAAATAAAGCTTCATCATGTATTTATACGGTGAATGTATTCTGCAAGCATTTGGGATGGTCGCGACATGGAGTGAACGCGATAAGCATTATTTGCCGGAAACGTCTATCGCTATAATTCAGCGGCCACGAAATGTGCGGGTACGAATGAATTCGGTGAGTGTTACGCATGACACACAGCCGGTCCATGATACCGAGTAGTGCGCCCTGTTGACGATAAATACCTACAGTGAGCCGAGTGGATCAAGAACCCACCTGTATGTATGTCTAAACCAAACACGGTGTCCGTGTTAGACGTCATTCACACTTTGAGGGACGAATACAGTAAATATCTGCCAAAATGTATGGAAAACATTTTATCGACTTTGCCGTGGGCATGTAACAGTTATACTGAAAAATTTGGAACAGAGCAAGACTCCACCACCAAAACTATGACACATTGCGACTGCGCGTGTGTCTTTGGCAGGCAACGAACCGAAATTCTGTATTTCGATGTTATCCTTTGGTATGTTTCAACCATTTCAGTAATTCGAATTGAAAATGTTATAACTTATCCATGCGTCGTTTCAGCGAACCATGCACCAACAGTTTGTAATTGATTCTAAAATATTTTCCCAATAGGTATCCGTTGCAACAATAGATCTCATTTTGTTTGACTATGTTGCAGCAGTGGCGCCGCGCGCCGTCTAGTCTCCAGAGTCCATGAGTGTTACGGCGCCCATTCGCACCTCTCGCGATCCACTATAACGTATGCCTAATACTGCAGATACAATGGCTGAATAGGCTATACAATAACACATTTTGGAACGAAGTTCCTCATCGCGCGTTGCGAAAGGGGGCTAGACGGAAAAAAATAAGAACAAAAGTTGTAACGACACTTTTTGCTATAGTTGTAAGCCGTGCGGCGTGCGCGTGTTTCTCTGTCTGTCTCTCTCTCTCTCTTACAGAAAGCAAGCCAGTTACTTCGTTCCATCCGGGTGTCCCTTGACACCTCTAAATTTTTTTTATTTTATTTTTTCCCGATTGTTGTCATGAAAATATTCAAAACACAGATAGCGTTTGAACGCAGCGTAGGAAGGAAGTGACAGCGTCGTACTGACCCCGGAAGCGCGGGAATCAACGTGGCGGAAGTGGCCGAATAATGTAATATCCGCCTGGGCGCCACATGTGCTCGAAGCACAACGGAACGGATCTTTCCAGTGTGCTGGGGTAATGGCAGGTTGGTATCAAATCTGGAATAAGGAAGATTTATTTATAGATTAGCTGCTACGTCGGTGCAGTATGGTTATTACCTTTTCTGATGAGAAAGCCATGAGCCGTGGCTGTGTGGGAACAAATTTGAACCTTCTTATACATATAACATTGTCTACAAATACCTACCCTACCGTTCTAAAAATAAAGTCGTGTAATATTCAATAAACAACAGAATGCAGACATGCATCCATGTTAAGGCTAAAGCGCCCATCTAGCCGGCGAAGTTCAAATTTTTTGAGTTCTTTTAGACATTTTTCAAAATCTGACAATAATAAAAGACAAATTTTGTAATTCGCGAAAAAGACCGTGTGCAGTGCATTTATTATTATATCCAACTTACTCTAAAACATTTCAAGAACGACAGCTATCCAGTTAATCTGGCAATTTTTGTATATTTAGTGATTTAGGTACTAGTATCATATCCACCGTGATAATATTTAGAGTAAAATAAATGTTTTAATAAACGCACTGCATACTGTGTTTTTCGCAAATCACAAAATGTTGTCTTAAATGTTTTCAGATTTCGGATAAACTATAAAAATAATCGAAAATTTTGAATTTCGCGGGCTAGACAGGCGCCTTCACCTTAACGAAGCGTTCGCGTGGCTCTCTCGGGACAATTGTATGTGTAATGTTGATCGATACTAATAACACCGTGCTATGACACGAGCGCATGCACTTACCAATAATTTATTATTATACATAAGTAGCCGTACATTGTTCTCACTGCTGAGCGACAAAGTATTTTCGGTATATATGTATGTGCTGACATTCCAAACGAACTTATTCACCTAAGTTGATACTTATCTGAGCAAATATTTATAAAGGAGCAAGAAAGTGTCAGTTTCTGTCGGCTGGTGTAGTGTAATTATTGCCGGTTGTTAATTACCGACAGAGAGTCCTCCCGCGGAGCGCGCTTTGATACCTAACTCCAAACTACTCTGCTCTGTAATTGAGTTGAGAACTTTTAGACGCCGTATACCAACACATTTTTAGGGTTCCGTAGTCAAACTAGGAACCCTTATAGTATCGCCATGTCCGTCTGTCTGTCCGACCGTCATAGTCATTTTATTCACAGACTATTAGAACTAGAAAGCTGTAAATCGGCATAAAAATAGAGTTTATGTACCGCTTCAAATCTGTGTTTTTATTCAAATTTAAATATTAAGAGCAATGTTATTCTAGGGTACCATCGGTACTTGGAAAGGGGAGTGAAAAAAATTGATTTTTTTGAGTAAGTAATCATTTTTTTTCGTTGTTGGATAGATATTATTTATAATCATTAAGAGGTTTTTTGTCCGTTTTCCTGTTTACGAAATAGTGATCTCCATAGTGGCAATTTTTTTCGTGAGTTGCAAGATTCATCCTCTAATACTTAAACCAAATTATAGATGATGTATTAATTAAAGGAAACAAAATATTGTTTACTTCAAAAACATTATTTAAAAAACACGGTCAAGTGAGTATTGAAACTGCTGAGTGTACACGCGTTCTATTTACAACTGAGGTATTTAAATGTTGAAAAATGTATAATACTGTGATATGCGTGGTTAGATATGTTCTTGGCCAGTTTTAGGTCAGATCAGTATAAATATCAGTAAAGCCGAAGTGTTCTTATAGTTATAATTAACCAATATTCAAGTTTCAACAAAGTGGTTTTGTACGTCAATTACTTATTATCTTTTAACCGATACAAAGTTAATAAAATAAAGTATCTCACTAATCAGACGGCGCGGCGAGGACGAGTCAGGCAGCCAGCCGCCGCGCCGGAGCCGGCCGGGCGCCCCTCTCGCCGGCACCCGCCTCGTCACAAGTACCCTTTCGTGAGAATTCTTTGAACACTTTGATAACTTATCTACAAAGCGGCTCATTCCACAGACTCATAGGACAAAGTCTTTATTGATAAGATACTTTTAATTAAAAAGCTGTTGTTTTATAAAAAGTAGGTGTGTACTATAATTATAATTATTATACCCTTTCAATAGGTCAAACAATTTGAGAGCGGACCATCGCTCACCCTCTGCTTTCAATAGGTACCTACTTATGTACCCGACAAAGAACGCACTAAACTTCAATAATAAGTGAGCTTGCATATCTATGCAATTTTCAATTCAATAAGCTCATCTGAGCTTGAAGATTGAAACCCATAGGATAGCGTTGTATGCCGAGAGCGTCTCAAATCGATTAATAATTGACTTCTTACACCACACATAAAAAATAAATTAACTCCGAACTTTAGCACATTTTATCTAAAAAAATGCTTGCAGGAAGTCCAATACTCTAGTGAGTGATTGAGGCCCGAGTTCACCAACACATTAACACTCTCTTAGACCAGTAGTCGTTTGGTTGATATGCTGGTAACAATCGTTTACCGCGCTAAAGGTCCGTTCGTGGGTTGGTGAACACGGTTCTAATTAAGCTAATAAACACTCTATTTCAAGAAAGCCTGCATTACAGGGAAGGCTGTGAATAGTGCATCAATGCATTAAGCTGAAGGGATTTAATGAGAGAGGGAGATGTTTGGACCGGTTAACGGCTCGACCGGCGGGTATGGGCATTGGTTGGTAATGGACGGAACTTTTATAGCTCGCTGTATAATAATTTTTGTACTATGGTCTATAAGGAAGCCTTATTTTCCTTCACAACCAGGCTAGCCATGTATCTTAAGATTCGGTCATGTTACATACAATCGACTAGTGAGCCTACAGTTTTGCTGTTGCACTACGAATTGAATTAATGATTTCCAAATCAAATCAAGTATCAAAGTTTTGATTTGAGTTATGACACGCCAGTCAGTGTCAATGATGATTAGTCATAACACTTGTACTATACGTGTAATCTGGGTTCCTATACACACAAATAACATAAACTATGTGTAACTGCAGTGTAACTGCGCCACCGCCTCGGAGCTCCGCCTCCTCTTATCGGATGAGCTCGTAACATTTATAAAACTCATTCGCGGCGGTCACGCGACCAGGCCCATAGGACTGTCCTTGATCGGCGCCGCTGATAGCGGTGCTCCGTGCCAGAAATAAACGGTTACACTCATTGGAAAGACCAAAAATTGCGAACATTGTTTAAAAAATAGGGCTAAAACAGAACATGTATACTCATGTCATGTTAATATCAACGGTAGGTGGATTCACAAATCAATGCTCGCATGATCTTTTATACCTTTGATATATTTTGCTGTACCTAAGTTAGCATATTATCCCACGTCAGCAATCAAATGAGCTAATAACACCTCCGTCCCCAGCCGGGACGTTATAAATATACCACATCAAAAATACGACCGCCATAACTGCTGCCTTTGAGAGTTACCAAACAAAAGTTATTATTTCTCAGCGACATTTTTCAAAGTGGATTTTTATGAAAATGATTGCATCTGGAGGTGGGCATACAATGTACTCTAGGTTCTTACAAAGATGAGTTTAGTTTAGGATGAATGTGGGTGATCTATTTTACTTGTATTGATAATTTTGTAATTTTGATACCTATTGGCTAGTTTGTAATTGGAAGAAAACATCTGTTTTCTTACTACTCTATATACATATACCTATTAATAATAAGTAGAGTTATTACTCAGTGTGCTTTCCATATGGTTCAATGCAATGAAAGTACCAAATATAGGTAAGTACTTACAATAAATATCACCAGAAGCGAAGCGTTTGTGATAAAAAGACCATTGAGATTTCACAGAAGTGAGCTACGACGTAGCACTCGTAGCACCGCGCCAGGTGCTACAAACAAGATAACATCCGTAGCGCTGTCTGTAAAATAGGCACGCTGTAAAATTGGAGTACATGCCAAGTAATCGGCCTTGCAATATTCATGGAATATTTTACAGATGCATTGTGATTCTTTGTGAATAATCATATACATGTTTTAACAGCTACTATGTGGAACACGACTCATTTTAATAGATATGTAGTTTATATTATTCTAATAATTTAAGTTATATAAACTCACTTATACAAGCTTGTAGGTAGTTTTTCGTGCATCATAAACCAAATAAAATTGAACACACGATACAACGCGATACAGGACGCCATAACACTTATACGCTACCAGAATATTCGTATTCCAGATGTGCTCATATGCTACGAATGTTGATCCTTGATTCGTACAAAATCAGGCATTTGTGTGTGTACGAGCGCGTTATGATATGATCACAAGATGTTTAAGTTTCTTTCTGTCGTCATGTATCTCCGTGCTATTTTATTGGTTTCTTTTAGTCTCCCTACAAGTTAACTACGCTCTCTAAGAACTTATAAACGTAAAAATAGTAAAGGCAAATTAAGCCCACTGGTTCAAGATAAGTTAGGGTTTTATCGATGGTATTAGCTAATCAATTAACTCCTAAACTAGTATTCTGTAAATATCAGGTAACTGTTACTATATTTTCATGTCTACTTACTTTTATGTAACAGTTCCGATGTTTCTTTGGAATCATTGGTAATAGAAAAGCAGGATGACACTGCATGTGACGCCAGAAACAGACCCTGGAGTAACCGACTTTGCCTGCCTCGTAAAATGTGGTTTAACTATGTTTTTGCTCTCATCTCTACAATACTCGGGTTATGGGCCTTATTTATTACCCTTTGCGTTTTATTTGAAACTGTACCTATGTCATAGTGATATGGCAATAAATCAAAGTATCGTTAGTTTCAGAGTATCATCAAGTTTGTAATAAGTTTTATTTTGATTATACATCTTGTAGTGCAAGTTTTAGCTTAGTGTAGCTATTTAATATCAGTTCTTCTCCGCAGGGTACTCGAGTACGTACTCGCGCATTGTATATTCATGAAACAGAATCCCCGGCTTGTGTATTATTTACCCACAGTTACAGCGGCGCTTTCTCTCTATACGAAACATATTTTCGAAGAAGCTTTCTTTGATTTACATCAGCGTACACTGTAGAGTAAATATTATATATCTTGTAACTATGTAAGATAAGTTATAGTAGCGAACATTGATTTTACCAACATATACCTAGGCATAATATACATCGTTATGTTATGCCAAGGTTTAAGGTAAACCATAAAAACTGTGCATAAACTGTTTCTCTTATACAGTTTATTTTATTGAAATTCAATTCAAAATCAAAATCGTTTTATTTTAATGTACGCCATTAAATCACATAAGAACTGTAAGAAATTAAACTTTCAACAAAATAAAACTGTACAAATAATATTCAAACACTTAGGGCCACTTGCACCAAATTCTATTTAAATATTTTTAAAATTCATTTAGCTAAATGTGTTTAACTGCCTAAAACTATTTACCCTAAACGCATTTAGGCTTATCTTGCATCAAGCGTTTGAAATGTCAATTTAGTTAAACGAAATTAACACGTCGGCAAAACAGTCTTTTACGTTCCGTTTTTAACTTGTACCATAGCAAACCAATTTTTTTGTATAAAACAAAGACAGTATTCCATAACTATGCGTGTAACGAAATAAAAGGCTGCCGTTTGGACAAGATTGGCATTTTAATATTTGAGTGCAAGATGTGATCGTGGTGTTTGTTGTTGTTTGTGAGCTAAACGATTTGTTGTGATGAAATGAATTCAAAGAGCCAAAGCCAGAAGAGCTTCGCATCGCATAAGAGGATGTCGTAGCAGAGCACCAAACTTTACCAGGGAGAATATTTATTAAAATAATGGGGATTTCATGCCGACAATTGAATAAAAATAACGAACTGTTACATAGTGATAAACCAATTAAATATTCTACTATTTCTTCGTCTTCATTACTAAATAAATTCGAGAAATCCATGTACTACAACCTTTTTTTTTAAACAACCTAAATCGTACGCAAACATCTGGTGAATAAAACAATAAACCCGCCATGACAGCTCACTAAACGTATTTAGCGAGGTTAAATACTGTTACGTACTAGGGGTAGGTACAAATAATGCCGACTACGTGTATAAAGGTTTAATTCGCTCTCCACAAACTTGACAAATACACAGTACTACACTAGTTCACTATCACTAGTTACATACAACAAACACTGTTCCGAATCACTTAGCAGTCACACAGTATTCCAATATAATCGCCTAGGTCACTGGTATATCACTCTTCGTTCGCTTACTTAAGTTCCGTACAATGTCGCTTCCAAGAAGTAACTAACTCGCTGCCCGTCGTCAACACCTTATATACGGAATAAAAATGCGAGCTGGTATTTTCCTGAACATTCTCGGTAGGTATGTAGGTAATAATAATCCCAATCGAATGATCTCGAGACCCATTGTCGGCTTCCCTTTGTATTCGTTCGCGAGTAGGTATTTGCCGCCGCCGTCGCGCCGATCACGCGTTCACTTTATACCTACATACCTACAGTCTCGAACATTCAACTTTTAGAGATCCTTCGTAATTATTCGATGGGGTTCATCTAGAATAACAATGCGTTTTTGTATCAAGCTGATAAAATAAGGATCCTTCGAGGTATTTGACCAAATAGTTTCTAGGTCGCAACATTACCCCCCTCTTAGTCATGCTCGTCCCGAGCATCATTTGTTCCATGATACCGAGCCAATCTGTCCACATGGACTACCTTTGGCTTTCCTCGAAGTCCCTTCTTAATGCGATAGGTCACATCGTTGATCCTCGTAATAACTGTATAAGGTCCTTCCCAGCGAGCCTGAAGTTTCGGGGACTTCCCTTTTCTGCGAAGAGGGTTGTGGAGCCACACCAGTGTTCCTTCTTCAAAACCATTGGTGTTTGCACTTCGGTCGTACCGGGTCTTCATCTTCGTACTTGACTTCAAGTTGTTTTCCCGTACCATTCGATGCACTGCGTCCAGTTGGTTTTGAAGTTCACTCACATAGTCCGTAACGGCCTTAGGACTGTCGGGTGGCGTGCCTGTTATCGCATCCACTGGGAGCCTCATTTCTCGACCAAAATTTACTTTGGCTGGAGTGTGACCCGTACTGTCATGTACTGCAGACCGATAGGACATCAGAAACAGCGGAATGTATTGGTCCCAGTCTCGCTGATGTTCGTCTACGACCTTGGCCAGGTGGTTTTCCAACGTCTGGTTAAACCTCTCGACCATTCCGTCTGACTGCGGATGCGCTGGAGTCGTACGAGTTTTATTCATTCCGAGTAACTTGCACATCTCTTGAAACAGCGCAGACTCGAAATTCCTTCCTTGATCAGAATGGATCTCCATAGGTACGCCATACCGACAGACTACTTCCTGGACCAATTTCTTCGCTACGGTGACTGCTTCCTGGTTGGGTGTTGCAAATACTTCTGGCCACTTAGTGAAGTAATCTTGCACTACTATGATGTATTTATTCCCATCCTCAGTCATCGGAAACGGTCCAGCAACATCAATGGCGATGCGCTCCCACGGGGCTCCAACGTTGTACAACTTCAGTTTTCCCCTGCTTCTTGTCTGCGGGCCTTTCACTGACGCACACGCAGTGCATCTGCGACACCAATCCTCGACGTCTTCTCGGCAGCGCAGCCAATAAAACCGCTGTCGCACCTTGACCAGGGTTTTCTTGACTCCTAGGTGCCCACCAGAAACACCATCATGAATGTGCCGTAGAAGAGAAACCACCTTACTACGCGGCACTATCACTTGCATGGTGATTTCCTTACCGTCGTTTGATTCCCATCTCCTATACAGCACTTCATCTACCAGAGCCAAACTGTCCCACTGAGCCCAATAACTCTTCGTAGTTGAGCTGTAGATAGACACATCGCTCCATTGGGGTCTGTTTCCGCTCTGTTTCCATTGCAGTATAGGTTGTAGGTCATTATCCTCCTCCTGCGCTTTCTTCATACTAGCTCCGGTCCATTCCTCGTCGATTCCATGTGTCCCTATGAGCTTGACCTCTTCCCGGACTTCATTCCTTAGGCAATGTTTGCAGTCTTCGGCACACGGTCTCCGTGACAAAGCGTCCGCATTACCGTGCCCTTTTCCACTGCGGTGTTCTATTACGAAGGAAAATTCCTGTAGTTGCTCGATCCATCGTGACCAAGGTTTCCGATTTCGGCTCTAAAGTGGTATCCCTCAAACAATAAAGAGTACACGGGCGCGATCCTTGTAAACAGACTTCCTGATCAGAAAACCTTAGTACTCCTTTTGCTACATCCAAAACACACTGTTGTTTCTTCAAGAAATCCAGTCCCAAAATGCAATCATCAGTAATATTAGCAATCAATACTGACTGGTGATAAACACGGTCGCCAATTCTTAACTTGACATCTGTTTCACCGAGGACGGAGACTGGCTGGCCAGTGGCTGTTTGCAGACGACATGACGGTGATCGCTTTTCCCACATTATGGTGCGTTTCAGTAGTTCCGGCCTCACAATTGTTCGCGATGCTCCAGTATCAACAGTTAAACTGCAAGTTTGGTTGTCTAAGGTGGCTTCGATGATCAGACTATTTCCATTGCAAACTTGAGTTATAGTGACTGTTGGGGCCTCAACTTGACCAGCCAGCGCCCGCCCCGCGGCCCTGGCGACATTTAGTTTAACGGGACATTTTGTTCTGCTTGGGTCTCGGACTCGTCCACGACCTTTCTCTTCTTTGAAGGACATTCTAGGCGAATATGTCCCTTACCACCACAGCCATAACAAGTTGGGATAAACCGAGGCTTCCTTTCTTCTTTTACAACCTCCTTAACCTCTCTGACCTTATTTAATTTAGAGTCCTGCCGAACAGCCTCCACTTCAAGAGCATGTGCCAGCGCGTTCTTCAAAGTTTGGTGGTGACCCAGCCGTACAAAGGTCCTAACTTCAGTTTCTCTTATGCCATTGATGAAAGCATCCAGCAGAGTCTTCTCAATCATTTCTGGTGCCGATAGGTAAGCACGACGTACCAGCCTTTCCACTTCCTGTGCCCACTGTTGGAGACTTTCATTAGACTTTTGTTTTCTTTCGTGGAGCTGCGCTCTATAAACATATTCCAGGTGTTTTTCACCGTAGCGTGTATCCAGTGCGTCCATCAGAGTCTCCAGCGTCCTTCCTTCAGGCGGCAAATTTTCCAAGACCATTAAGGCATCTCCGCGTAAGGCAAGCGCCAGGGCTGCAAAGGACTGCTCACTGCTCCAAGAATTTCCAATTGCAAGTATTTCAAACTGGTACTTGAAAGCTGTCCACGAAGAAGTCCCATCAAAGCGCGGGAGATCGAGCTTTGTGGCTGATGGTGAAGCTACTGAAATAGGTCCTTGAGTCTTCAGCCTTATCATTTCCTTATTTATTACCTCCAAACGGCTTTCGACGGTCTCATTCTGGGTTACCATATGGGTTACCTCCTTATTAAGCACATGCAGGCGGTCTTCCAGAGTTCTTGTCTTTTGATTAACCTCCTCGTTCAGCACCTGCATGCGGTCTTCTAATGTCTTCACTTTCTCACCAAGAATAGTGATTCCAGCGTCGATTTTACCCAAGACCGCTTCCTGATTGGCTTGCATCATTCGCTCGCTGGCCTCTTGATTGGCCTTGAGCATTTGCTGCATAGAGGCCATCAACGCTGCCAAGTTCAGTTCCGAAGAACTACCTGTTGATGCTGCCTCAGCTCCCGCCGAAACACCGGCATCAACTTGACGCTCTTCTTCTTCACGGCTACGTTGACGTGCGGCATCCATCTCGACTTGACGTCTGGTTCGTGGAGTACGCCCTTCTTCGTCTCGCGGTAGTAACGGCATCCCACTTCTGACACCAATTGTTACGTACTAGGGGTAGGTACAAATAATGCCGACTACGTGTATAAAGGTTTAATTCGCTCTCCACAAACTTGACAAATACACAGTACTACACTAGTTCACTATCACTAGTTACATACAACAAACACTGTTCCGAATCACTTAGCAGTCACACAGTATTCCAATATAATCGCCTAGGTCACTGGTATATCACTCTTCGTTCGCTTACTTAAGTTCCGTACAATGTCGCTTCCAAGAAGTAACTAACTCGCTGCCCGTCGTCAACACCTTATATACGGAATAAAAATGCGAGCTGGTATTTTCCTGAACATTCTCGGTAGGTATGTAGGTAATAATAATCCCAATCGAATGATCTCGAGACCCATTGTCGGCTTCCCTTTGTATTCGTTCGCGAGTAGGTATTTGCCGCCGCCGTCGCGCCGATCACGCGTTCACTTTATACCTACATACCTACAGTCTCGAACATTCAACTTTTAGAGATCCTTCGTAATTATTCGATGGGGTTCATCTAGAATAACAATGCGTTTTTGTATCAAGCTGATAAAATAAGGATCCTTCGAGGTATTTGACCAAATAGTTTCTAGGTCGCAACAATACGGTCCATAGCGCGTTTAACTTTGACAGCTAGGTAAACGCATTTAGCGCACTAAATATTTTGGTGCAAGAAACATGTTTGATTTAAATCAGAAATGTTGTTTAATTGAAACTTAAACATATTTAAGTTGGATGGTGCAAGCGGCCCCTAGTCCAATAATTACAGGGTAAGATGTACCCCAACAAGCTCGTAAGACCATGACTACAACTTTACTTGTACGGTGAGTTTCTAAAGCGATTTTAATATTAAAAAGGAATATTTTTTTTAAAAAATTACCCGTCTTCAATAAAACCTGCGTGTGTTAAAAAACTAGAAATAACTAGGGACCTTGTAATTTCTTTCATTTGGTTTCGGTGCCACTTTAAACTAAGTTATTTTTTTAAATTTAATGTGTTAAGCAGTTCCAACAACTCGAATATAAAGTGACTCAATACAGGAATTGATAACAACCACTTGTCATGCTTATAACGGCTTGTCCCCATAGCTGAAGGATAATGCCTACGGGCCGTGCGCCAGCTCATGGCGCCATCATGATGGCGCTATCCGTTTGCCGCGGAAATATTATTATAATACACAATTTATGGGAGACCAATCGCCACAGTACTGAATTTCACGAATTAAATTGAACGGAAGATCAATTAAACAAACTTGAAGTTATTACATTTTTTGTACAAGATTTATATTTGGATTGGGCAAATTTAATCGCATCGAATCGAATACTCATATCCTTGCAGTTCTCTATAACATACTGTTCAATCCATCTTCCCCCCGCTTCTTACGGACCGTTCTGTCGTTCTACACTATTCCACTACACACTCCTTAGGGTCATCAGAACACCTGACCCTGAAACTACCATCACATACGAGCACTGTCCCCGTCGACGCGACTCGTCTGTGGAACCACCTGCCGGCCTCAATTAGACATGCCCCTTCTCTTCACAATATAGACCTGCCTGCTCTTATGCTCAGGGCCTTAATCAAGCTGTTTATTATACCTATTTATGTGTATTTACCTTCATATTGCATTGTATATTATATTGTATATGTTTATGTGTAGAACAATATTTATGTAATTTATAGGTAGGTAGTAGATTTAATGTAAGTAATATTTATTCAGTACACTCTTGCCAGTTGTGGTCATGGTTCCTATGGTACCACTATTAGTGATAAGGCTGCCCTTTGTGACTCTTTCATACTAAATTATCCAGTTACTTTTTGTACTCTATGTGGTGGAACAATAGTTATCTAGTCTAATCTAATTTTAATATACGTAGTAATATCACGCTAGAAACCCTGGGCGGTAACCAGAGGATGGCTTGCCTTAACCACAACCTAAACAGTAGAACTTGTATGAATTGGTTGGCAGGATACAACTGCAGCAGGCCGACACATATTTTATCGTGACAAAATATGTCGTAAGAAATATTTATGACTAGAGGTGGACATGTGTCGATGTATTCGTGTTACGTTTCGACGTAAAAGATAATGACCCTTATCCCAGTCTAAGCTGCGCCACGTTTAGAAGCAACCCTTTGCGAATGAATAAGAGCCCGCCGGACGTGGACACGCCGCGCCACTTCAGCTCAGTAATCCGCGCACTTCCGGTGACGAGATGAGATCAGACGCAACCACTCTGCATCGCTCCGCTGCTGACCCGCACTACTACTACCCACTCCAAACACTTGCTATTATCTTTTTTCAAATCCATGAGTTAATTAATATGACTTATTTTTATAATTTTTTTTGTTTAATTCAGAGGAGGTATAAAAGAGTAATCCGATAAGTCTTATGGCGAAGAAGTGCATGTTTGCAATTTTACAAATAAAATCCTTTTGATATAAAAATGTATAAACAAACAATGGAAGCACATTCAGAAGCCATGACCACAAGGCGCCGCCACCTGGCGCTAACGAGCACATCGTCTGGCATCGGCCAGCCGCGGCTGCAGCGCTCCCGCCCCGCCCGCCGCCGCCGCCGACTCGCTGCAATCACAGGCCGCCTAGTCAGCTCTGGCGGCAGTTCACAAGCCACTACATAGTCGTTTACATACTTCTATAGTATAGCTACTAGAATGTAAGTCATATCCACCTCTAGTCTGGAAGGCCGTGTACTTATACTCTAAAGAGTTCATTTATGTGTTGCTCATCCTATCTATTCAGAGTTTTAGTAGATCTAAAATATTTTGTTTATCGAGCCGTCTTATATTGTTGCGACCTAGAAACTATTTGGTCAAATATCTCGAAGGATCCTTATTTTATCAGCTTGATACAAAAACGCATTGTTAGTCTAGATGTACTCCATCGATTAATTATGAAAGTTCTCGTAAATTGAATATTCGAGATTGTAGGTATGTAGGTATAAGGTGAACGCCCTTGCGTTATCGGCGACGGCGGCGGCGACTACCTACTCGCGAACGAATACAAAGGAAAGCCGACAATGGGTCTTTGGTTCGATTGCGATTATTATTACCTACATACCTACCGAGAATGTTCAGGAAAACACCAGCTCGCATCTTTATTCGATATATAAGGAGTCGACGACGGGAACTACACTGTAGCTTCCAAGAAGTAACTAACTCGCTGCTCTCGCGTGAGAAGAACCACGAGAGCAGCGAGTTAGTTACTTCTTGGAAGCGACAGTGTACGGAACTCAAGTGAGCGAACGAAGAGTGATATACCAGTGACCTAGGCGATAATATTGGAATACTGTGAGTCTGCTAAGTGATTCGGAACAGTGCTTGTTGTGTGTAACTAGTGTGTTTGAACTAGTGTAGTACTTAGTATTTGTCAAGTTTGTGGAGAGCTTAACTAAACCCTTTTTACACGTTTAACGGCATCAATTGTACCTACCCCTAGTACGTGTACGTAACAATATTATCCCTACGGTTATCAAATTAACTCTGGGTCGCAGTGCCATAAAATAGGTAGGTACCCTATTGTTGACTACCCAATGTAATTCCATTTGCTAGATAAGTAGGTACTTATATGAAATAAAAAAAGAGAAAGGTAAACAGGAAATAAGTTAAAAGACACGCTAGGCTTTGCCATCAATTATTCAAGAAATTAATGAGATACTATAATAACATCTAGGAACCCATATAGGGTGTCGGTGTTCCGTGAGGCGCCACTCGCTGCAGCCCGCCACCCCCACACTCTCTGAGAAAAATAATTAAAAGATAACACCGACTTAATTACATCGCTCGGAGAGATGCGAATTACACAGCTTCATTACCAGATGCTTCCGACGACGCGAGCATCACATCGACATTGTATTGAACCCGAGTCATGGAGCTGGTATCACGCTCTACTGAACTACAATTGAGAACATGTGAGATCGTCCTACATGCTTGTACAAATCGCCCTGAGCCTATGCTTTGATCGATAAGTGCTAGACATATTGTTATTGATTCTGAAATGTAGGGCTCACTTTGGTTTACTTTAGAACTTTAGGAAGCTTCATTCTGTTTTATATAAATGAAATGAAATGCAATGCAATGCAATGCAATGAAATGCAATGCAATGTATTCACTTCAAATAGTATACCTTAAAGCGTCAATAGCCTAGTGGTTAGAGAGGCCGCCCCCGTAGCTAAGAGATTCCGGGTTCGATCCCCATCCTGGCCATTAAGCTATTGACCTGAGCCCACTCTCAACATAAGCATTAGCTTAGCTGGAGAGGCTAATGGGAATACTTGTCATGTTATAAACACACATTGCTAGTAATCTTAAAAAAAAAAGATAAAGTTAAACCGACTTCAAAAAAACCTGGTTGCACTAAAAGCTAGAAATATCTAGGCACGTTGAATTTCAGGTAAGTAGGGGTAGGGACCTAGGAAGTAATCCTAACGTAGTGTAAACATAGTGGCACCGACAGCAAATGAAAGAAATTCAAGGAACCAGGTATTTTGGAATCGGTTTAACTTTTTGATTAAAACATGTTTTTTCGTTATTTTTCGTGGTAAACTAGTATTGAATTCCTGGTGACCGTAAATCGTCCATATCTCTCAAACAACTGAACCGATTTCGATTTTCGGATAAATCGGTGACCACCAAAGAATGTGTAAATTATTATTATATTATTACAAATTCTTTGGTGACCACACATAAGAAAAACAACAACAACAGAGTCCTAATTTTCTGGTACCTATACAAAAGTTACCCGTATAACAGTACCTACCACAATATTTATCGACCTTGAGAAATCATTAGAATCATCTTGATATGTGATACCCTCAACCCTCATCGGTGTACCTATAGGTAATGTGCGGATCGCGTGCCACCGCGCGGCTGTCCGCACCGCACTCGCTAATACGATTTAAATGACACCCTACCTACCTGCCACTCGGATGGGTCAAATTGTTTCCAAACTGCATCCAAGACACGCGAGTGCGCGCGCCGCCCCACCCCCTCCCCCACGCTGCGTCAGCAGCAGAGACAAGATCCAACGAACTGGATAAATTGTAAGCATGTCAAAACAGTTTTTAGTTGCTGACTCACGTGGAATGCACTAAAAGTTTGGTAAAACTGAAGAGAGCCGTATATCTATACAAATAAATAATATTTCAATCAGTTTGTGGCCAGCATAAGCTACGGGACTCACATCGATTGAAGATTATGATCTATGCAAACACAAATACCGCTTAGGATCCTAGAAGGACTCAACATTACAGAGGAGTTCAAATGACACATTTTTATTCCACACCAAACTTGGCAAATAATGCTCGCCACAGTTGACACCAATTTATTTTGCGATTCTTCAGCTAAACTTGAGAATTAAATCAGTCAGTGACGCACACGTCCTGAACACGATTACCATGAAGTTGGCATTCATGATGGGAACAACATCATTCCTATTAACATCTATTCTTCTGGTCCAACAATTTGTATGCTGCATGTCAGGCACGATCTATACGAATGAGCAAGAACGGTCCTGGCAAGTTATAACAACCGATTAACTACCCCGAGATGAACAAGATAGCTCGCAAGACCCTTTGGGAATAATTCTTCTTCCATTTCAACTAAGTACCTACAGTTAAGTATAATATTATTTTAGCATGCTATTGTCGCATTCCAATTGCTCTTGCTTCATTTGAACGAACATTTTGTGAATAAGTATTTTCTCACCTCTTCCACGGAACGGAAGAGATTCACGGAGGGAGAAGTTACTTGTATCCTGGGCGACGCGGAGACCGATAGTCCACTCACAAAAAGTGCAGTCACAGATTTTCTGACGAAGGAGCTATAGATACTTACGTGCAAAATTTATTCTATTGAATAGCCTCTCTGTTCAACCAAGTAAACATTTAAAAGAAGACTTGAAAACATAACATTAGCGAGATATACGAGTAAATAGCTCTAATTCCGTTTACTCATAAATAGCTCCATTTTTTTTGTACCATTTTATAAGGAGACATGGAGTGCGGCAAGAGTGCGGCCCATTCGCATTTACATGCGATTCCGATTCAATTCTGGCGGCACTCACTCGCGCACTCTGTGAATGGAACTTATTTCGTGTACCAATTCCAACAGAGTCCATGTTATTGCTAATATATATATATATATATATATATATTATCTGTGTATATATTTACTGCGAATTGAAGGACTCTTGAATTCACTAGAACAGCCGTTCCGCAAGAGCTTTACAAAACTCAATATCAAGACTCAACACGAAATTACAACGTATTCAACATCGGCACTTGTAATGTCATGAATGTATTATACATTTGTAATAATAATAACGCACAATAAGTTTACACAACTACCTCAATTATGGATTACGTATAATTAAAAGTTTGAAAGTGAGTTCATAATATGCATGTAGGTAAGATTAACTTTAATGTTTGCTAATAAATAATTTGGAATCACTGAGATAAACACGATGAAATGTAATTAAAATGCACAAATATAAATCTTAAACCCCTGCGCATAGACTTAAACTACTTCCCACTTTTTGGAATAATAATCCTTCAGCTCCTTGTATCTCGAGTTCGACACTCAACGAGTTCAACTTGTTATCATTGTTGCCGTAGCCACTACCACTACCCACTACCCACGGCCTCAATAATAACTTTAATTGGTTTTTGAATAACTTGCACCCTCCCCTGCCCGCACCCCCAAATACTACAAACAAGTTTACAATATTTATATTCTACAGGTTGAAACAGAAAGGGTATACTTTTTTTTTCAAAACTTAACTTTGTAATTCTAAATATATCAGCTTTGGAGGAAACTCGACAAACAAAAGGTGTTACAGGAATACAGCTGTTGACAGATTTCACAAGTCTACTAAACATTTAGTACTTCGACTGTCCCACAAAGCCGATAGTTTTAGATTTACAAAGTAAAGTTGCAAAAAAAATAGTATAACCTTTTTGTTTCACCTAGTATATTAGCTGTGCCCGCAAATTCGTCCGCGTGGAATTTAAAGTTAAAATCCCGTCAAAATCGGTCCACCCGTTTCGGAGATACTCTTTGATTTCATGTGTTTTTATTTTTTTACGCGGAACCCTAATTGATTTTCAAAAATTAAAGTAGCCTAAGTTACTCCCTATTACATCAGCTATCTGCCAGTGAAAGTCCCGTCAAAATCCGTCCATCCGTTTCGGAGATAATCTTGGATTTCACGTGTTTTTACTTTTTTACGCAGAACCCTAATTGTTTTTTCTATACAAATAAATAAAATTGGAGTGTCTGTTTGTAATATCAAAATAACACCTTTTCACTAAATGCATATGAAAGTACATACGACACCAATAGCAAAAACGCGATTTAAAATTTTTTTGTCTGTCTGTCTGTCTGTCTGTCTGTGTGTTTGTTCCGGGTAATCTCCGAAACGGCTGGACCGATTTTGACGGGACTCTCACTGGCAGATAGCTGATGTAATAGGGAGTAACTTAGACTACTTTAATTTTGTTTAAACAATTAGGGTTCCGCGTAAAAAAATAAAAACACATGAAATCAAAGAGTATCTCCGAAACGGGTGGACCGATTTTGACGGGACTTTCACTGGTAGATAGCTGATGTTATAAGCAGTAACTAAGGCTACTTTTATTTTAGAAAAACAAAATTTAAAAAAAATAAAAAATGAGTTCTGTCGTGCGGGTTCAGAACGCGAGAGTGGGCTTTTTTGTTAAGTTAAATTCCACGCGGACGAAGTCGCGGGCTCAGCTAGTCTAAAATAAAAATACCCTTAGTTACTCCCTATTACAACAGCTATCTGCCAGTGAAAGTCCCGTCAAAATCGGTCCAGCCGTTTCGGAGATTACCCGGAACAAACACACAGACAGACAGACAAAAATATTTTAAATCGCGTTTTTGCTATAGGTGTCGCATGTACTTTCATATGCATTTAGTGAAAAGGTGTTATTTTGATATTACAAACCGACACTCCAATTTTATTTATTTGTATAGAAAAACAAAATTTAAAAAATGGGTCCTGTCGCGCGGGTTCAGCATTAGCGGGCTTTTTTGTTAAGTTAGTCGCGGGCTCAGCTGGTTTGTAATAATATCCGGTTTCTATTCAAAAATTGAAAAATGCTCGGAAATATGATTAATTAAGTAACAAACAGCAGTCGACTACGACTATCTACTTACTAAACAAGTTGTTGTAATTACTCCCCATCTGCTATTACAGATTTACTAACCAAGCTCGCAGTCCGCGTCCCACGTACCAACAAACTTGTTCCAGGAGGGTAATGCACAAACCAGCCCCGGGAGAACTTTTAACGAAGAATATAAAGTTCCATATCAAACGCCGCGCGCCGCGCCGCCGCCGCCGCCACACTTCTCCTTAATTAGCAAACTGATAATGTATGAAAGGAAACCAGTGACACGTTCTTCCTGCGATACTTGCCTAATTTTCGTCTTGTTCCTGAGCATGTGGCTTCTGAAGAAATGTGTATTAATCAACTAAATTATAATGTTAGTTTTCGTAGTAACTGTTATCATGAGGTGCCAGCAAGGCAGTTGCTTCCAATCAACGTCCTTAAGTTCAAAGAGTAATCACATAATTTCTACAGGTAAACAGGATTATGAGATATTCACACCGACATTGAAAAACTTAAACTCATCGCTTTAACTTCGAACCGTCGTGAAGACGGAAATACCATGTTCAATCTAAATATATATAACTCAAAGGTGACTGACTGACTGACTGACTGACTGACTGACATAGTGATCTATCAACGTACAGCCCAAACCACTGGACGGATCGGGCTGAAATTTGGCATGCAGATAGATGTTATGACGTAGGCATCCGCCAAGAAAGGATTTTGATTAATTCTACCCCCAAGGGGATAAAATAGGGGATGAAAGTTTGTATGAAACTTTGTCAATTAAATTCCACGCGGACGAAGTCGCGGGCACAGCTAGTCTATTGATATATGGCTCGAAATAAGGTTGTTCTAAGTCAGTTGCCGTATATGTATGTTATTTCACCCTTTGGCCAATTGCTTGTAGCGCCGCCGTCGCCACCGCCGCAGCCGGGAGTGCGCTACGAGTCGTCTGCTGAATTGATGGAACTGTGCTCCAACAACGCCCACAATATTATTTTGCTATAATATTTGCCTTCAACCTATAATACAATTTATGAAATTTTCTGCGACGAATATATAGTATTATGAAAAAAGGAAATAGAAGTATAAGATTTCCCGCCCATGCACCGGAGGGCCACGGGAGTTGTAACCTCAATAAAACTAAAGAACAATAGAACCCTCATAGACAATAAAATACACACAAACTGTGGTATCGCAGCGCCGGTGCCGTAAAGATAACCGCCGCCGCGCCGCGCCGCGCCGGTGCGGATATTACTCCCCCGTAAAAATCGCCATCAGATTTTGTAAAAGATTTTTAAAAGCAGGAACAGAGTAACTCTCAGTTCTTTATCTGTGTCCATTCCGGATGGAGGATTTATGACGGCTGCTTTGGAGTACTCCCATCCCACTTGGAATGTATTTACGACTTAACTAGGTAGGTATAGGAACGGACGACCAAGTGTATGGAATTTAAGAAGACTAGCCACAGAGATCTGAAAAAATACTAGTAATATACATACATCATTTACTTATTTTTTAAGAAAATAAAGACTTCAATTTAAACGATATGAAGGCAGCACGTCGCCGGTCGGCTCCGGGCGTGTGGCACGCCGCCAGCATGCATATTCACGCTGCCCCGCACCGCCGCCCGCCGCCGGCCGCATATTTTTTCGTCCGAACGAGACGGCAAATTGAATTCCGACACTAATGCCTTCTGGTGGCCAGATTCCGAAGTTCTGTGACTAAAGCTTGTTGCTTAAACGTTTAGCGAGGAGTTGGCCTTACGACTCGAAGCCGTTTATCTGAAAGTGCAGTTTAATAGAGCTAGTATTTGATCATATTTTACACGCGTATCTTTTTATCTCGCGTACCTGTATTACCTACGAATTATTTTACCATTGTTTTAAAGCTAACTCACAAGTAGAGTTGAATATTATATAGATACTCAGATACGTTATTGAGTTGCAAAACACACCGATACCTTACAACTCTTAAAAAGATCTCGAGAGAGCTACTCGTGAGATGCGGCGCCGCGCGACTTCACCGGCGCCCGCGGAATCGTTTAAAAATTTGCATTGCACTAGGATTGCGAGGCTGGCGCCGCGCCAGCACCACCGGGCCAGCACCGGGCGAGCACCACCGGGCCAGCACCGGGCCAGCACCGGGCCAGCACCGGGCCAGCACCGGGCCAGCACCACCGGGCCAGCACCGGGCCAGCACCACCGGGGCAGCACCGGGCGAGCACCGGGCCAGCACCGGGCCAGCACCGGGACAGCACCACCGGGCCAGCACCGGGCGAGCACCACCGGGCCAGCACCGGGCCAGCACCGGGCCAGCACCGCCCTCGCGACCTCGCCGCTCTTCAGCGCTCCAAACACTGCACTGGGCCCCGTTTATTTACTGTCGTAATTCATCTCTCCTATTTTTTTTCCTAAAACTACGTAGAGTTTGAAAGTATGAGTTTGTTGATGACCTTTGAGACAACATGAGGGTGGGGATTTGAGATTATTGTAATCCCACTGTATCTACAATATCCTCAATCCTCACGCGTTTTACCGGGTATAACAATACCAAGATGGGAACTAGGAACTCCCTTGCTTGATTATTTTTCTTATACGTAATACTTCGTTACTTACTGAATTGAGAGAACTTACACACAATGTATTCATCTATTAGCAATGTATTCAGCAGCGTTTATCCACGTTAGTACAGGCTCGCATTCTAAAGTTCTTTGGACACGTCTCACGGCAAGAAAACGACTCCATAGAACGGTTAGTTGTACAGGGCCGAGTGGAGGGTACCAGACCACGTGGAAGGGCACCCATGCGATGGACCGATCAGATTAAATCTGCGATTGGCGATCCCTTGCACGAGTTCACCAGGATGACGTCCAATAGGAAGAGATGGCGAGACATCGTGAGGCGAACAACATCTGCCCCGGAAAACAATACATGACGACCACGACCGAAAGAAGCGAAGCTTTATACTATAAAGCGTAGGAACTAAACGTTAAAACCAGTTGCCACTCTGTATACTGGTGTATGTCGTGTAACGCTATAGTGACGCATAGCACGCATGGAGTGGCCGAGCGGCGAGCGCCCGAACGTCCGTATAGAAGCTTCGCTTCAAAACATAACAATAATAGTTATAAATTGACGTTAAATAAATATAAGTATTTCTAAATCCCAGGGAACTTCAAGGCGAACCATAAAACCTGCATAAAGTAGCAAATAAAGTTCTCCCGTGCGGAACTGAGCATCGAACTCACTTAACCACGGAGTGATGCCGGCGTGTGGTGCCAGATTTCGCCTCATGAATACGTTATGGTCGCTGGTATGGAAAGCATCGAATCTATCGCGCCCGCGCCCTTACAACGTTTGGAGAATCCAATTCATTTAGCGCGCACGAATACCGCGGTAACTCCCACTTTTATCTCTATAGAAATCGTTTCGTACCTATAAATATAGCTTAGTAGGATAGGGAAGTAGAAGGTAAGTATCTTAATTGCTCGTGTACCTACATACTACTGGCACTCTTCAGTTCTGAACTTATTACTTATTTGACAGCTCTGCGAGCCACAGAGTAGTAGGTACAATAAGTAAGTACTTACAATCATTAACATGGTTCTTTAGATTAGTTTAATTAATTGATATTGATGCCAATTCTGTTATCGTCAAATCGCGACTAAACCTCTTTGTCATAACTAGCTGTGCCCGCGACTTCGTCCGCGTGGAATTTAATTGACAAAGTTTCATACAAACTTTCATCCCCTATTTTATCCCCTTGGGGGTGGAATTAATCAAAATCCTTTCTTAGGGGATGTCTACGTCATAGTAGCTTTATGCATGCGAAGTCTCAGCCCGCTCGGTTTAAAATTGACAAAGTTGCATACAAACTTTCATCCCCTATTTTATCCCCTTGGGGGTGGAATTAATCAAAATCCTTTCTTAGCGGATGCCTACGTCATAACATCTACCTGCATGCCAAATTTCAGCCCGATCCCGTCCAGTGGTTTGGACTGTGCGTTGATAGATCACTATGTCAGTCAGTCAGTCACCTTTGAGTTATATATATATAGA
Source organism: Notodonta dromedarius (assembly GCA_905147325.1). Classification (NCBI taxonomy): domain Eukaryota; kingdom Metazoa; phylum Arthropoda; class Insecta; order Lepidoptera; family Notodontidae; genus Notodonta; species Notodonta dromedarius. The sequence continues at coordinate 12,210,418 of LR990168.1, forward strand.
TAGATAGATAGATATTACTAACCTCAGTTTGTCACACTTACATCTAAAAGTACCTATGTAGGCATTTACGTGTTGTTCACACGTTACGCAGCAATGTATTTGAATGCTAAACAGCATGGCAGATAGCTATCAACAGAATCAGCATCATGTATACATACAAATAAATAAAATTGGAGTGTCTGTTTGTAATATCAAAATAACACATTTTCAGTAAATGCATATGAAAGTACATACGACACTTATAACAAAAACGCGATGCTTTTTTGTTAAGTTAAATTCCACGCGGACGAAGTAGCGGGCTCAGCTAGTTTATAATCTAAAAAAAAACAATTCTGAAAGTAGGTAGACTCATTTCAAACAGATTTAGAAGTTGTGCCGCCGTTGGCGATTCAAGCCTACTACATCACACAAAGGCTTTTTAAATGAGGGTTCCGATCATTCCGCGCACAAACAATAAGAAAGAAAACCCAAATTAATAGACTTTATATTAAAAACCTTTTAACGATCGTAAATAACTTATGAGTAAATCTATACAATTAAATAAAATTGGAGTGTCTGTTTGTAATAACAAAATAACACCTTTTCACTAAATGCATATGAAAGTACATACGAAACCTATAACAAAAACGCGATTTAAAAAAATTTTGTCTGTCTGTCTGTCTGTCTGTCTGTCTGTCTGTCTGTCTGTCTGTCTGTCTGTCTGTCTGTCTGTCTGTCTGTCTGTCTGTCTGTCTGTCTGTCTGTCTGTCTGTCTGTCTGTCTGTCTGTCTGTCTGTCTGTCTGTCTGTCTGTCTGTCTGTCTGTCTGTCTGTCTGTCTGTCTGTCTGTCTGTCTGTCTGTCTGTCTGTCTGTCTGTCTGTCTGTCTGTCTGTCTGTCTGTCTGTCTGTCTGTCTGTCTGTCTGTCTGTCTGTCTGTCTGTCTGTCTGTCTGTCTGTCTGTCTGTCTGTCTGTCTGTCTGTCTGTCTGTCTGTCTGTCTGTCTGTCTGTCTGTCTGTCTGTCTGTCTGTCTGTCTGTCTGTCTGTCTGTCTGTCTGTCTGTCTGTCTGTCTGTCTGTCTGTCTGTCTGTCTGTCTGTCTGTCTGTCTGTCTGTCTGTCTGTCTGTCTGTCTGTCTGTCTGTCTGTCTGTCTGTCTGTCTGTCTGTCTGTCTGTCTGTCTGTCTGTCTGTCTGTCTGTCTGTCTGTCTGTCTGTCTGTCTGTCTGTCTGTCTGTCTGTCTGTCTGTCTGTCTGTCTGTCTGTCTGTCTGTCTGTCTGTCTGTCTGTCTGTCTGTCTGTCTGTCTGTCTGTCTGTCTGTCTGTCTGTCTGTCTGTCTGTCTGTCTGTCTGTCTGTCTGTCTGTCTGTGTGTTTGTTCCGGGTAATCTCCGAAACGGCTGGACCGATTTTGACGGGACTTTCACTGGTAGATAGCTGTTGTTATAAGCAGTAACTTATGCTACTTTTATTTTAGAAAAACAAAAAAAAAAAAAATGGGTCCTGTCGCGCGGGCTCAGAACGCGGGAGCGGGCTTTTTTGTTAAGCTAAATTCCACGCGGACGAAGTCGCGGTCTCAGCTAGTCGTAAATAAAAGACTAACGGTGTACCACCACCCCATGAGCGGGACGCCCCGGGCGCCCCGGGTGGCAGAGATTCGTCCCTGTTACGTCAGACCGCAGGAAAATCGAGGACTTTATTATAGCGTGCCGGTACCGATAGGTACTGCAACCCATTTAAAAATCAACAAGGTGTCAAAATATTAGCGGAAGCCTCGCAAACATTTGAATTAATAGCGTCGCGTGGAAATTCCACGCACAATAAGTTGACGACAAGCAGGTATTCAGGGCGGGCGGCAGCTGCAGGGTGGCACCGGCGGCGGGCGGCGCGCGGCGGCTGATTGCCAACATGCCCGTGTCACAGGTGACGGCAAATTGTCGACCCTCGTCACCGGGATATTACCCGGCCGGGGTGGCACAAACCGCACTATTATCTAGCTCAGCACTTGATAGTCCTCGCAGTTGGGTAAGCAGAACGAATGGCATGGGTAAAATAAAAACAACCTAACATGGACCAACAGGGACCAACAAAACAACCGGCGACCCGGTGCACCGGTGCGCTTGAAGAAATTATCTAAATGTTAATGTTTAGGATACCTACCTATAAAACTATGAAAAACCTTAGTACCATTCATTTATTGTTTTCATGTCATAATAATAGAACCTAGAGTGGGCTCATATTAATAGGTAGGTATACACCCATTGTTGCGTCGGTGGGGAGCCAGTTCGGATCCGCACGGAGCGCGTATAACTGTAGTGCGTGACCCAGCAAATGTAACTGGAGGTCCAACACACTTGTCATAATATTTATTTTAGTTTAGAAAATACTTACTTTTAAATGTCGTATGTTTCATCAGCCGATAAGTAATATTGTCTATTTCCTTTACATAAGTAAATACCTACCGACTCAGCGCTCATACAAATAAATATATTTATTTGTTGCGTACATGTTGCGAAAGTAGGCTCGAGAACAAATAATGTCAACATATATTTTTATTTTTTACCCTACGCGAGTGAAAAAGCCGTGAAGATATAAAGCAAATGCTACGATAGCGTCATCTATCGTCACCAGAGAGATTATCTAAATAGTCAAAGATTGTCACCTAGTGGACGAAAGGATGAATGTGTCATTGTGGCGTCATCTATAACTCATTTACTACAACGAACAACGCATTAAAAATACGTAAAAACTTGACATTAGTAACCATAAGTAAAGTAAATCTATTTTCGGACATTAATGCCTCACTGATTATTAATCAGAAGTCAGAAAGATAAAATTCATATAAAAACAATAATACGGAATAAGTTCATACGTACAAAACCCAGATAACCAAACGTAAAGAAAACACCTCCATAATATTCGTCCAGAAACTAGTTCAAGGTATATTATTTATTAGTCTATGTTCAAGGTCACGACTGTGTGTAGCCACACTAAAAGCTATGAAATCCAGTGTAAATAATACAACAATTATGTATTTATACATTTAACAAGCTTAATTTGATTAATTTACTTCGTAGATTTTTCTCGGTAGACTAACTACCTAATAATAATTTAATTCAGCTGTTCGAATTTAGTTTTCGTTCAGAATCATTGTATTGAATGGCCGCCTGTCAGCTGTACATTCGGTTTAGAATCTGAATCTGTCAAATGGTGAATAGTAGCGTTGCCCAACTATCGACACTTGATGTATCGATAGTTGACCGATAGTTGAAAACTAGTCATAACATTGATAGTGCTAGCGATAGTATTGCCATGAGGCAATACTATCGTTAGTTATGAAAGCTATTGATAGTATCCATAATCACCATTGCTCCACATCTTTGGATGGTACGTTGGTAATAATTAATTAAAAAAACACTTTTGAGCATTAAACATTTTATTTAAAACGCTTAAACCAACAAACAAAGTGGTACAAGATGATCCGATAACATAAAAAGCGATGTAGGTGGCAGATTTTACAAGACAGCACACAGCGTATATAACCGAGACATTTGGAAGGGAAATAGTTGCAATCCTCATAATTGAGGGAACGAGGAAGAAGAAGAAGAAAGTCTTAAAAACCACAAAGTCGTGAAATATCCAATAAGTATTAATGGTATTTCATTACTCATTATAATTAAAACCAATATTTCCAGATATGACACTATCGAAGGCTCAGGTAAAACTCACACGCTATAATAGTTATATACTATCGATAGTATTATCACAATATGTCAATACTATCGATATTATGACTAGTATTCGAGGTCAATCGATAGTTAGGCAACACTAGTGAATAGCAAAGCAGCAGCGGTAGTAAGAATATTTTCCTTTAAATATGTCTTTTTTTTCGCAATATCAAAGTAATAGGTAATCGCCGCGCCTAGATATCAGCCTTAGTGTACACGTAAACTTAAACAAACGCCGGTACCATCGCACAATGAGTTCGAGAGATAGAGACACAAAGACGCTTCAGGACAAGTTGAAAGAGTTCTTCAAGAAAAATTCGCCGGGTGAGTATCTACTGCGTCTTATTGGCGTCGGTCGCGTGTCGTGGGAGACCGTCCCTCGGTCGCCGGGTGTCTAATCGTGTGCCATTGTGTCGTGCAGCGACCCTGCCGGCTCGCAACGAGCTGGTGGTGACGGCGGAGCTGGCGCGCGAGCTGGGCCCCGACACGCCGCTGCACCGCCGACTGCGCGCCATCAGGGAGACCGGCGAAAAGGCCATAAACATACGGGTGCAAGAGGTACTGTCCACACCCAACAACTAATTATTGCGGTACCTACCCACATCCACACATTCTTTATTTATTTATTTGGACAACACAACAGATAACAATCACCTATATTATACTAGCTGTGGCGACAGATGCTGTCCTGTCCAAATTTTCAATAAAAAGACCATAAGCACTTTAAAATATACTCATGGAATGTTATACTCAATGTTACCCGTGATAATAAACATTGGAAAACTTCCACTTCTCCCTCTAGTTTTATTTCCCTGAAAAAATACCAAGAAATTATGTAATATGTCTTTGATTATTCCACATGTACCATTTAACTACTTACTAAATGTCATGTCCTTATACCCCATACACATCTTACTATAACCAATCCAAACCCCGTAATAACAAAACCCCACATGTGCTTAATCTTAATATTGATGAATTGAGAAGATTATTGGCATCTTAACATAAAGTTTTGTGTCACTTGGCCAACAAAATCAAATGTTATATTCAAGCTTTGACTCACCCATTAGACAGCCATAGGGGAGGAATTGTGGGAAATCTGTTGTTATCTCTCATCTAGAGGCAAACAGGGGCATGTGGCCACACAAATGTCATGTCTGCTGACCTGCTGGCAGTTTCAGAGAAACCTTCATTAATATTACTTAAAACTTGCAAATTTATTGCTGTAGTTAACACCCCCTCATTTGCCCTGACATTTGGCAAGCATGTTTCTCTTAGCATGCTTTCCCAAAAATCTTGAAGGACATATTTTATCAATTATTTTAAAGTGTCTTCACACCAAGTTTTGGGTCACTCGGACCGTACAATCAAATTTTCCATACAAACTTTGACCCCCATTAGGGACCCTAAGGGGTGGCCCCTGTAGATTTGGAGAATCTTTGATTAGTATATTTTGGGATCTCCTTTATATATATAGATAGATTATATAAACATCAAATGTTTTTTTCATTACTTTCCAATTCCTTGTCATACTTTTTTAAATCGTATTATACAGGTTGAAACAGAAAGGGTATACTTTTTTTTCAAAACTTAACTTGGTAATTGAAAAACTATCTGCTTTGGAGGAAAATGAAAAACAAAATGTGTTACAAGGATACAGCTTTTGACAGATTTCACAAGTCTACAAAACCTTTACTACTTCAACTGTCCCACAAAGCCAATAGTCTTAGATTTACAAAGTAAAGTTGCAAATAAAATAGTATACCCTTTCTGTTTCACCTAGTATCGCTTATTTACTGTCTGCTACTTTCTCCATTATTGTTTCAGAGGTGTTATAAACACTTATATTCATTATCATTGCATTATCAGATTAAAATATCTTGAAATGTTTATTTTAATGCAATACCTACTTTCTTTATCCTTACTAATAGCATAAATTCGAAAGTAACTCTGTCTGTCTGTCGCGCTTTCACGGCAAAAATACTGAACCGATTTAAATGAAATTTGATAGTCACCAGCCAATGATACTTAGATAGTCACCAGCCTGAGAAAGGACATAGGCTACTTTTTAATGCGAAAAAAGGGTTGTAAGGGGTGGAAAGGGGGGATGAAAAGTTGTATGAAAGTATTGTCATTTTCAGAGTTAGAACCTTGAAACTTATTTTTTAGGCTGTTGATTCGATATAAATAAATATTTACATTGAAAGTTTGTAAAAGTTTTACCCTCGAGGGTGTAAAATAACAATAGGGAGGGAATAGGGGATGAAAGTTTGTATGGAAATATGTAAGGTTTCTGTGAATGTTTTATTTATAAAATAAATTAGCCTAAATAATTAAAATTGCTACCCAAAGACACTACCACAACATGGACAAAGTCATGTGCACAGCTAGTAATCTTATAAATGTATACATATTGTTATTCTGCTGTTGATATCTAACAATGTGGATTGTGGTGCAGATGCACTTACACATGCATGTCTGTCCTCCAGTGAACTATTATTTGACAGTAACATCATAGTCTTTTTTGTCATCATAAAGTTTAATAGTAGAACTAAGTAATCAGGTTCAATAAATGTTTAATTAACTCAATCCTCTTGGTTATGGGATTTTACTCCACTTAACACTTGTAGTATTGACAGAATTTACAAACATTTTCATGTCCCTGCAACTTTCAAATATTGCTAAAGTGTGGTCGCGGAGCAGGAAGAATTTCGTACAATGACCTCTTTGCCTGCTGACAGTGGTCACAAACATTTTTGCATCAAGTGCGGTTTATATGAAATATTTCAAGTGGAAAAAAAATATAGTAGCTTATAGTTAGCAATCAGGTAAAAGGTTTACAATCCCCGAGGACGGCGGTCACAGCAACTGAGTGAGCGAGACGTATGAGATTTACGCGGGAGTGACAGAGACAGGTAATAACAGAACTTAACAAGTTAATGTACGAAATTCTTCCTGCTCCGCGACCGTACTTTAGCTGATCATTGGCGATTAGTTCATAATTCCATACACATTCTAGTTTTTACACATCATTGTTATTATGCTATTATTATCAAATGCTTCTGTTATGATCTCTCTGTGTCATCATCAGCTGTTACTGGCTGGCATCCACCCAACAAATAATGTCTAAAACTGTGCATGTTATATAGACAAGGTGTTTACTCCCAGGGCGGTGTAGAAAAGCTTTGGTCATGCACACGAGACCTGTTGGAGGAGAGCAACCTGGAGGCTCGGCACACCGCGCTGGGGTTCCTGCGGTGCCTGGCCGAGGGGCAGGCCGACTACTTGCAGATCATGCGCACCATCCTGTTCCACTACCTGCGGGACACGCACGGCTCCCACCAGCCCGAGGACTTCGCCCTGCGGTTCAAACTGCTGCACACACTGACTAACACCGGGAAGAACATTAATTGCTTCGAGGAAGAGGTATATTCTTGTTTTAATTACATGACTCATATAAATATTCCTGTTCCTGAGAATAATCATGACAACAATAATAATTGAAATTTAGATAAATTATTTGTATTAGTGTTTTTCCACATGTAGGTTTTCTATAAACAGGTAAGTGTTATTAATTTGTTATGGTTACTTATATGAAATCATTTCCAATTTATTTATTTATTTATTTGTTTGTCAATCAATCTTGTTATAATTGTAGATGGGACCGTTCCTGCTGGAATGGCTACCGCAGGTGACGGCGCCGGCGCACCTGGTGGAGTTCCTGCAGCTGGTCATCAACGTGGTCAAGTTCAACGCCACATACCTCGACGAGCAGATCGTGCATGGCATTGTCGAGTATGTACAATACAAGTATGTGAAGCGCGTTACGACCGTGAGCCGAATGGCAATAGTTCATCTATGCATGTGGTATCCCAGCGCGGCGTGCCACCTGTGCGCGTACTCCGCGGAGGCGTGCGTGGTGCAGGGCTGCCTGGCGCTGCTGGAGGCCGTGGTCTCCTACTCGCTGCTGCCGCGCGCCGCGCTGCGCACCTTCGTGGCCGCGCTCTGCCGCACCGTCAACATCGAGCACTACTGCCAGAACAGCTGGAAGGTTCTACACTTACTTATAGAGCTTCTGATGTCTCTGACAAGGAAAAAAGGGAAATGGCTCGGGTCCACTTTTGAAAGTGTCTCTGAATCGTGCAATTTGGCAGTTTTGTCGATGATGCGATATGATTTACTGCGTAACTGTAACCGGTAGGTGGTTCATTATAGTCGTATTTCTATAGGAAAAGATTGAAATTGCGGAACTTGGTCGCCAAACGTGATTAAATGACAGCCGCTCGGTTGAATGTTACCGTTGTCCTGCGCAGCTGATGCGGTACGTGGTGGGCGCGGACATGGGGCACGCGGCGCTGCAGGAGATGGTGGAGCTGCTGCGGGGCGGCGGCGGGGGCGGGGCCGCCGGGGCGGGGGGCGAGGCGGACGGCGCGGGGCTGGTGCGCGGCGCCGTGTTCTACATCAACATGGCGCTGTGGGGCCCGCGCCGCGTGCCCACGCTCAAGGTCTCCTTCCTCGCCGTGCTGCCCGCCTTCCTCAAGGTACCTCCTCTGCGCTCCAGAACCCGAGGCGGACTCCTAGCGCGAGTATTTTGCTTAGTCGAAGAGACTTTCTGAATGGTGGTTATGAAGGAGTGTGGTTTGTGCAGGCGCTGGAGGGCAACCAGCCGGTGGTGACGTACGAGGTGATCCTGAGCGTGCAGAGCGTGGTGTCGCGCGTGCCGGGCGAGCTGAGCGAGCCGGCCTGGGACGTGCTGCTGCGCATCCTGGCCGCCGCGCTGCGCCAGGACAGTGAGTCGCCGAACCGACCCCCCCCCCACCCTCTAGCGCCCGCTCGGGGTCGTCCTTCCGGTTCGACGCCTTCAACCGGTATCTCGTCCTGCCGACAGAGAACTTCGACCCGCCCAACGAGCTGATCCACACGCAGCTGCACGCGGTCATCTCGTCAGTGGAGCAGCTGCACGAGGCGGGCCAGTACTACGGCGACGCGGACGCGCTGCTGGACCTCATCGACTGCTGCGGACACGACCGCCCGGTCGGTGCCCCGCCCCGCCCCGCGGGGGATGCGGACATGCCGCTTCGGTTCCCTAATTATAATAGCCAAATTGACTGTCACTAGATATGCCCCTCGGGTACATCATGTTTCCTTTGCCATCTGCGTTATTTTTACGTCTTCGATTCATCTTGCAATTATTAAGAAAAATAGGTCCCAATATGCTGTCCGTAATGCGGCTATAATACATTTTAATATCGCCAACGAACACCGACTACTTATACAGACCATACGTTCGCTAAGCGACTAGCAGGGATTATCCCAAAAACGCGGCAAGTTAAGATGCCATTTCCGAAACGAACCCCGGCGGGGCTGACGGCGGGTGGTGGTGCCGGTGCGCAGGAGGCGTCCACCATGCGGCTGGTGTCGGCGCGCGGCGCGGCGCTGGCGCCCACGGCCGGCGAGTGGGTGGCGGCGGCGCTGGCGCTGGCCGAGCGCTACCTGCGCCAGGAGCCGCGCCTGCCCGTGCGCCTGCACACGCTGCACGCCATCCTCGCCTTCATCAAGCGGAACAGGTCACCGGCCAGCGCCGCTCCGCTTCTATTTATCGTCACTATTCTCACTACAAAAATGCTCCATTTCCAGGGAGACGTATCATGTTCTCGATCCGTTTTCTGAATTCCCGACCTATCGGAACCGTGACCTCATGGGCTGAGATCGTTTCGCATGTTATTTTTATTCTACTAACATGTTAAAGAACCGGTCCCCGGTGGGAGCCACCGGGCGCCGGCTGTAAGTCAGGGCGCTATACATCAGATTCGTGTACGGCGAGGAGCTGACGGAGCTGGTGGGCGTGCCGCTGCTCGGCGCGTGCGCGCTGGACGCCGCCAGCGAGCTGCGCGCCGCCGCCGCCGCCGCGCTCGCCGACCTGGCGCTGGACGCCTCCGCCGCCAGCTGCACCGACCTCATCGACCTGCTGGAGAAGGTACCCGCGCCCGCTCGCCGCGCCCGCTCGGGCCGCCCGGTCCGTCCCAACCGACCGGCGGCCCTCGCGAGACCAGGCGGGTGACGCTGCGGTGTGCGGTGCGCAGATCCTGAACCGGCCGTTCGAGATGTTCGTGACGGAGGTGCCGATCCCGGCCGACGCGGACGTGCGCGACCTGCAGCTGGCGGCGGGCGGGCTGCTGCGCCTGCTGCACGCCAAGCTGCTGGCCGCGCCCGCCGGGCCCGCCGCGCGCTGCCTGCTGGTGCTGCTGGACCACCTGGACAACCACTACCGCCGCCCCGCGCTCTTCATGCACCACCCCGACATCAGGATCAAGGTCAGCGCGCTCCACCCCGGCGGTGGTGACATTTTCGAGGGCGAAGCGTAACAACGATTCGTCCGTACAGATATTCGACATGGTGTTCGGGCTGCGCGCGAACCAGTTCAACTGCGTGGGGTTCTGCTACGACAGCAGCGGCGCGGCGGTGCAGGGCGCGGCGGCGCTGCGGCTGCGGCCGCTGTGCTCGCCCTTCCTGCTGGCGGAGCCGGCGGCGGGCGCGGCGGCGGGCGCGGCGGGCGCGGCGGGCCCGGCGGCAGGCCCGGCGGCGGGCCCGGCGGCGTGCGTGCTGCCCGTGGGGCGCGCGGCGCGGCTGCTGACGGCGGCGCTGACGCGCGAGGCGGACTGGGCCGTGCTGGCGCACGTGCTGCGCGCGCTGCCGCCGCTGCTGCAGGCGCGCGCGCTGGCGCTGGGCCGCCGCGCGCAGGACCTGGACCTGCTGGCCTCCACGCTCTGCTCCATGGTACCGAGGCCTCCCTCCGTTGCGCGGCTCTCGGCCGGCCCGGAGCCGGCAGGCAGTGCAGCGAGTGCTCTCCTCCGGCAGATCTCGGACCGCAGCCTGTACTTCCCGGAGTGCCTGCGCGTGAGCGGCCCGCAGAAGCTGCTGGTGTCGGAGTTCCACGCCGCGGCGCTGCCGGCGCTGGCCGCGCTGGCGCCCTACCACGGCTACCTCGAGCCGCAGACGCAGCAGCGGATAGTGCGCTGTCTGCTCAAGTACGGCATGGGTGAGTACTCTGTCAGGAAGATTTTTTAAGTATTGCTCCCCATCAAAAAACAATCACTATGTGCAAGTTATCTGAAAGTCATCCCTTATTCGAGATCCTAAGATGAGGTCAGCCTAAATCAAGGTCATATGTATCAGTGTCCCGCTCGAAGCTTTTCTGTGTCATATCGAGATTTTGTGGTCATTGCTGGTGTTTCCCTATGGTCAGTTCTCCGCACGCCGCAGCCGTACATCAACGCGCTGACGATATTCACTCTGGAGACGCGCGAGACGATGGTGAAGATGCTGCCCGAGGTGCTGCTGGACCTCTCCAAGATATCTGACACCAAGGCCATCGCCAGCCCCATGCTCGAGTTTCTCTCCAGTGAGTCGCGCACCACGCATTCTACTACACATTTTTGTCTTTATTTGTCAAGAATAATGGTAGTGTTAGGTATGAGGGGTAGGTACACTAATGACGTTAAACGTATAAAAAGGTTTATTAACGCTCTCCACAAACTTGACAAATACAAACTACTACACTAGTTACACACAAGCACTGGCACTGTTCTGAACCACTTAGCAGACGCACAGTATTCCAATATTATCGCTCAGGTCGCATGTATATTCCTCTTCGTTCGCTTGCTTGAGATCCGTACACTGTCGCTTCCAAGAAGTAACTGACTCGATGCCCGGCGTTGACTCCTTAAATATCGAATAAGGAGGTGGGCTAGTTGCTACCCGAACATTCTCGACGTATGTAGGTAATAATAATCGCAATCGAACGATCCCGAGAGCCATTGTCGGCTTTCCTTTGTATTCGTTCCAGACGGAACGCCGCGCTGATAACCAAGGGCGTTCACCTTATACCTAAATACCTATGGAATTTCAAACATTGAACTTCCCAGAGTTTTCTTTATGAATCGATAGAGTACATCTAGACTAACAATGCGTTTTTGTTTCAAGTTGATAAAATAAGTATTTTTCGACATATTTTAGTTTTTTGGAGATTTTATGTAATTTATAACGGGCAATATAAATATTAGCACTAGCCCTGGGAAAGATCTCAATCAAGGAAGGCCTCCCTTCCTCATGACTCCTCAGTCATCACTCAATGCAATATATTAAAACAAATAAGTCTGCAGATGGGATTGTTGGAACACGAGCAGTATATTGTTTGGTGTGGTGACGCGCAGCGCTGACGCGGCTGCCGCGCGTGTTCGCGTCGTTCGTGGAGGACCAGTACATGTCGGTGTTCGCCATCCTGCTGCCCTACACCAACCCGTCGCGCTACAACCACTACGTGGTGTCGCTGGCGCACCACGTGGTGGCCGCCTGGTTCCTCAAGTGCCGGCTCTCCTACCGCCGCAACTTCGTGCGCTTCATCATACACGTGAGTGTTGCGCAACACCCTCCCGGACTCCGCCGGCTACATACAATACAAGTCACCACATGTCGCGTATGAACCTCACCAAGTCCACAAGTCTAATTTGGGTAAAATGGGTATGTTTGAAAGTGGGATGTTTATGTGATTAGGATGTTTCGCAAGCATTTGTGATGTTGCGAGTAGATGTTCTGAGTGTGCGTGTGTCTGCGCAGGGCCTGCACAACTACATAATAATGCCGTTCGAGGAGCAGCTGTACAAGTCGGGCCCCTTCCAGGCCGCCAACGAGGACTCGTCCAACCGCCAGCGCAGCTCCAGCCTGGTACTCACTCGCTACACTCGCGCTATACACACTAACCACTTGACGGTAGATTGAAGGCTTTAATAGGTACCAGGGTTGAGGAAAAGTCACTACTTTACACGTGTCCTAAGCTTGGAGAATTTTGCGAGCAAAAATCTTTGCTTTATTCAACTAACTCTCTCTCTCTCTCTCTCTCTCTCTCTCTTTTGTACACGTAGTGACAGCGACATAAGGGAAGTCATAACGTCAGCCCAGTCCAATCAAGCGACATCTCATGAGCTGTTTTTTTTCCGTCATTGAAAAGTATAAAGTAGTGAAATACACGAAACAAAGTTATATTTGGGGTTGATTGTTGACTCTCAGTATTGAGTTTATTCAGAAACGACGCGAAATCAACTTTGCTTTAACTTGTCGGCTGTAGATCGTGATTTAGTGAACCCATTTCTCCTGTTATTTTAATTGCAATTTTGTATCATGTAATAGTATCCTGATTTTTTCCAGATGTTATGCACAGTATTTCAGGTTTTTATAGCAAGTTCTGCCTGAAGTCCTAAAGCCACGTTTTTAGTTTAAACAAATACGGGACCCCAATACAAAACTGTTATCCCTTATTTCAGACACTTAGGGGTGGAATTTAATATAACGCTGAATATTATATTGTTTATTTGTAATGAGTAACTTGAATACTAATTTTCAAGGTTCTAAGTAGAGATTTGTTTTTTTACCCATACAAACCCTCACCCCCCATTTTATACACTTAGGGGTGAAATATTCCAAAATCCTTCCTTAGTGGATATTTACGGTATAAAAGCTACCTACTGTCAAAAATTCATGATTCTAACACCAGCGGTTTGGGCTGTGCGTTGATTCCTTTGTTTTGTTAAGTGAATTTTCTAAAAGTATCAAAATATGCGACATAAATGGCCATATCTTTGGTTGGGTTGACTTGACGCCTATTTTGTTTACACCTCCAAGGCACCATAGCATTTGATATTTGATGTTAATTTCAACTTGATAACTCTATCCGTTTACGAGAAAAAGGTTCTTGACAGACAGACGGACAACAAAGTGGTCCTATAAGGGTTCAGATTTTCCTTTTGAGGTAACCCAAAAAACTTAAGAGGCGCGTAACGACCGAGCGAGCGAGCGAGGCAGCCCCACGAGTCGAGGCAGCCCCGCGAGGCTTCTCGCTTAAACTTGATACGGCTAGAGCGAAACCGAGTTGCTTGAATTTTTTCCGTGTTGCTTTGAGGGAGTACTCGTATATGAGTGTCGTCGTTCGTCGGGCAGGGCTCGAAGGCGGTGTCGCGCGCGCCGCTGAGCGGGCGCGGCGGCGGCGGCGGCTCGTCGTCGGCCGCCTTCCACGTGGAGCTGACCGAGACCTGCCTGGACCTGCTGGCGCGCTACACCTCCACGCCCTGCAGCGTCAAGCCGCACAGGTCGCGCCGCTCATCTTACCTGTTTCGACGCCCAGCGCGGCTGGTCAAACGACCTGCATTACGAGTGCATGCTAACCGCTAACCTGTATAAACCTTTTTTTTTTTTTTTTCGTTGGAAAACCCTTTATGGGTCCCCTCACGCCTCGGGGGAGGCGAGAGGGGTATGTGGGAGTCCCTGCGCCTGAAGGGCGCAGTATACCCACAAAAACCAACGGTGTACCACCCTCCGCCATGCAGAGGGGCGCCCCGGGACCATGTGAAATGCTCCGAGACGGCCCGGCAATGATTTGCCGGGCCACAGGCGCTAAAGGGGGACGACCTGGTACCACCCCAGTCATCCACCAGACGGCCGAAATCGTGCAATAGGTAGTGGGTCCCCCGACCCACCATCTGATTTCGGCTAGTGGGGAGGAAGAAGGCGATCGTAGCGCCTCCTTCTCCTCCCCACACGTCTGCGCCGGAGCTGATCTGCCAGGGGGTCTTCCTCCCTGGCCCGCTCCGCGGCCGCCTTCCGCGACATCACGTCCTCGCAGAAAGAGGCCATCGCCTCCCAGGACCCCTCACTGTCGAGCATAGACAGAACTATGCTCGGCAGTGAGAGGTCCCTTCCGACCGCTAACCTGTATAAACCTGGCGTGACTCACGCACGGTTGTGTCAAGGCGTGTCCGTCCTCAGGAGCGATACGGCGCAGTTCCTGTTCAACGGCGGGCAGTCCATGACGTGGCTGGTGGGGCACAAGGTCATCACCATCACCACCTCCGGCTGCCTGCAGAACTCCATCAAACAGGGCCTCTGCGACAGGTAGCTCAACCCTCGCTCCACTGTTTCTCCTCATCCACATTTGTCATTTATTTTACGCTTTCGACGATGCATCTTTCCATGCTATCCAAGGCCAGAACGAGCCATAGGAAACTGCTTACGTGTACATTATAATGCTATTTTTAACAGACTGCGCGACGGAAACGACGGTAATGTGTTTATTTCTATGTATGTATGTATGTTTGTTCCTTTGTGGCGCTCTGGAGACCAAACGTGTGTGCCGACTTTGATGATTCTTACGTCCGTCGATCCAATCATCTTAATCTTGCAAATGTCACTAAAGACATGACAGTAATCTGTGGCGACCTCACATTCACGTCGCAAGAATCCGTACATTGTATTGAGGCGATGCATTTAGCGCCATCTGTCCGCTTCTGTCGGCGACGTGAATGTGAGGTCGCCACAAATCAAAATTCAATATGGAGACAGCCAAGCGCCATATTGTGAAGAAAAACTTACCATGACAGAAAGATAGGTCACCAAATTAAAATGGCAAGCAAAAACTGATCGGGTATATTTCGAGAGTTCGCCGCACCTGTCCCGATCTATAAACGAGGAGTCCGCGTGCGTGCTGCCGCTGTATTATGGTACTCGTTGTCTAAAAGGTCACTACGGAGTATACACGCTTATTTGCGTGCTGCTGTTGTATACACTGGAAGACCTAAAAAAAGTGATCTCCAATGTATACGCGATTAATTTCACACGCTCGCGTTCTGGCCTTGTATAGAATGGAAAGACGCTTCAAATGGCTCAATATTATTATATTTTTTATTTAATATTGTCGTTTAAAGTGTTGTATAAGCTGGTCATACCAGCAGTCGGCGGCAGCATAGTTAAGTGTGAGGTGGGTTGGTGTCCAGATGCGCGGTGCTGTGCAAGCAGCACGCGGACAGCGTGGCCACGCCGCTGCCGCCGCTGGCGCCGCCCGCGCAGCCCGCGCAGCCCGCGCCGGTGCAGGTCAGTACGAGATGCCCCGTTCGGCATTCATTTCACAGGTTTCTTTACTCGTATTCTTACTTGCAAGGAATAAGAGAAAGAATATCACCCACAGCTTAACTTCGTTGGTCATACTTTTAAAGCAGCAAGAAAATACATAAGTAACGTAACAGGCATGTGATATGTGAACATGGCAGGTGCAAGTAAGCGACGGCTCGAGCGAGAGCCAGGCCGCGCAGGCGCAGGTGGAGGCACTGGTGCAGGCGCAGGCTCAGGCGCAGGCGCAGGCTCAGGCGCAGGCGCAGGCTCAGGCGCAGGCTCAGATGCAGGCGCAGGCTCAGATGCAGGCGCAGGCTCAGTCGCAGAACAACCCTGAAGTCAAACGGTAAGCGCACTCGCCGTCTCGTAGCATAGACACGCGTAGCTAGGCAAATTGGTTAGGGTTACACAGAAATGGTGAAAATGCGTGATTGTAATATTGATTGTATGAACCCTATCGTTTAAGTAATGTAATCCCCAATAAGAAACTCAAATTTATTTGTAAGGTTATTCCAAATCTGCTGAACTACTTGAAATTAACTAAAAATGTATTGT
This sequence comes from Notodonta dromedarius, assembly GCA_905147325.1. Taxonomy (NCBI): domain Eukaryota; kingdom Metazoa; phylum Arthropoda; class Insecta; order Lepidoptera; family Notodontidae; genus Notodonta; species Notodonta dromedarius. The sequence continues at coordinate 12,226,611 of LR990168.1, forward strand.
CCAATGTAAATGTATTGGTTTCCAACTAGCTTTTTCGCAAGATCAAAAACAAGACAACCTTATTATAGCAAAGCTATAATAGAAAAAAAAATATTTTGTGAGAGTCCTGCGTCTCGCAGAGTGTCAGTAGTTCTAGTTCGAGTCGTGCAGGGTTCGTTTTTGTCTTGCTATAAATAGGCCATCCAACACTAATTTCGGATAGCCTACCGACTCTTTTTAGGGTTTGCTCTGATTACACGAACATTGTGTCAGTAATACAATCAGGCCATTCGCTTGCGGGTGTTGAAGGCACGCAGCTGCTGTGCAACTTCGCACACTGGCCGGCGAAGCATCGCCTCCTGTCCATTGGCTTCATTGACATACCTTCCGACACGGCGGTAGCGGGTCTGCCGTTACGTTACTAACGCTTCGCTGTTCGAACCTTCTGACCATAGAGGGCTATTCGAATGATCTAGTAACCCAAGCTTAGTTCAGACAGTACTAGTATCAGCAGTGTTGGATTACAGAATCAACGTATAGTTCACGCTTTGACCGTTTTGTCTGCCTATAAACAAATGATACCTAGAGGCCACATGGAGTAGACCTTGTGTCCTTGAGTTATTTGGTGCTGAAGGAGGAATTCTGCGGCAATATAGACTTGATAGCAACACTGCATTGTGTCTGCAAGTCTGAATAATGAGAACAGGTCCCAGAATACTTTAGTAACGTCAAAATTGTAATGTAGACCATTCGAGTAGCCCCGCCCTGACACACTCACGAGGCGGGGGGGGGGGGGGGGGGGAGGGGTGGTGGCGTGCGTGTGGCGTGTGTTGTCGGTACGCGGGTGTGTGTGGGCCAGGTACAGCAAGCACTCGCTGCAGCACAGCCGCTCCACCGAGACCTCGTGCTCGTCGCTCTCCATCTCCGAGCTGCAGCCGCCCTCCAGCGGACACACCACCAGGTGCGACGCACCGCACACGCTAAACTCAACACTCGACACATAGGCGAGCCTACATTTAGAGGCTAATGTCGCTTGCGCACGATATATTGACATCATTTTAACTTGCTTGTGCTATTTAATTTGTTTGCCGCTTACAAGTTTGGACGCGCATTTACTCGTACTATCCTAGTTTCTCGATCATCTTTGTATTTAGTTATTAAACTTGTCTTTGTTTATTTACACAGTTTCTTTGAAGTAGCTAATATGTATATTTTTGAATTGTAGATTTTTTACTATTAAAGCTGCAAGGATCATTATAAATAATCTTATAAAACAAGTACTTAGTGTTCTAAAGTCCAGCACTCGCAAGAACAAAGGAACTTTGTTTCTGACTGGCTCGGGAGTGTGTGTCGGCCCGCGTGCAGTGTAGCGGCCCCGTGCTGTGTGTTGCAGACAAAACTCGTCGGAAAACAACAAGACGAACGACCCGCTGGTGGAGGTGCTCAACCACTTCTCGCAGCGGTTCGAGAGGATCTCCAAGGAAGTGGTGAGTACAGAACAGGATTTATTATTTACATGTCATCAATTGGCGGCATGCACTGGAGACTGTAGGCTTCAAAATCAGCAGAACCAAAACCGAATACATGTTCTGTGATTTCGGCGGTGTCTCTAGTGCAGTGTCGATTAAAATAGATAACGTTGTAATACCAGTTTGCTCTGATTTTAAATATCTCCGTTCGTTACACCAACATGAGGGAGAAGTTGACCGTGACATAAAACGGCGAATCAATGCAGGATGGCAGAAGTGGAGACAAGTCACCAGCACTACATGCGACCCAAAAATGCCAATAAAAATTAAAGGAAAAATCTACAAATCGATTATAAGATCGACCGGTAATCATGTACGGCTCGGAATGCTGGGGGGTAAAGTGTGGGAAGAAAATCGTCACCACTCTGCCGAGATGCGAATGTTGAGATGGATGTGTGGAGTGACGCGAATGGATAAGGTGAAGAATGTGTTTATACGGGGCAGTGTCAGGGTAGCGCCAATCTATACAAATAAATAAAATTTGAGTGTCTGTTTGTAATATCAAAATAACACCTTTTCACTAAATGCATATGTAAGTACATACGACACGTATAACAAAAACGCGATTAAATTTTTTTTTGTCTGTCTGTCTATCTGTCTGTCTGTCTGTGTGTTTGTTCCGGGTATTCTCCGAAACGGCTGGACCGATTTTGACGGGACTTTCACTGGTAGATATGGTAGATAGCTGATGTCTTAAGGAGTAACTTAGGCTACTTTAATTTTAGAAAAACAAAATTTTACAAAATGGGTCCTGCCGCGCGGGCTCAGAACGCGGGAGCGGGCTTTTTTGTTAAGTTAAATTCCACGCGGACAAAGTCGCGGGCTCAGCTAGTAATAAATAAAGTAAGACGTAGGAGACTGGAATGGTTTGGACACGTGATGAGAAGGGATGAGAAGCATGTGAATGTGGATGGATACAGTGCGAGAGGAAGGCCCAAGAAAAGATGGATGGATTGTATCAAGAGTGATATGAACGAGGTTGGAGCGGATGTGAGTATGACGGGAAAGCGCTATGAATGGAAGGAAAAGACATACTGCGCCGACCCCAGATAATGGGATAATGGTAAGGCAGATGATGATGATGATGTCATAAACTGGCCGGTTCTAGTTCGTAGGGAACATTAGTGATCTGGCTCAGTGTGCGGTGGAGTCGCGTGTCGTGCGACGCCCCCGCCGCGCCGCGCAGTGCGAGCCGGGCGTGTGTTGCAGGACGCGGACGAGGCGGCGTGGTCGCGCGTGGGCGCGCTGGCCGCCGCCGGCGCCTGCCCGTGCTGGTGCGCCGGCTGGGCGGAGGTGCACGTGCGCTCGCCCACCGGCGACGTGTGCTGGGTCATGCGCGTGCAGAACCAGGTACGTGCTGGTGCGCCGGCTGGGCGGAGGTGCACGTGCGCTCGCCCACCGGCGACGTGTGCTGGGTCATGCGCGTGCAGAACCAGGTACGTGCTGGTGCGCCGGCTGGGCGGAGGTGCACGTGCGCTCGCCCACCGGCGACGTGTGCTGGGTCATGCGCGTGCAGAACCAGGTACGTGCTGGTGCGCCGGCTGGGCGGAGGTGCACGTGCGCTCGCCCACCGGCGACGTGTGCTGGGTCATGCGCGTGCAGAACCAGGTACGTGCTGGTGCGCCGGCTGGGCGGAGGTGCACGTGCGCTCGCCCACCGGCGACGTGTGCTGGGTCATGCGCGTGCAGAACCAGGTACGTGCTGGTGCGCCGGCTGGGCGGAGGTGCACGTGCGCTCGCCCACCGGCGACGTGTGCTGGGTCATGCGCGTGCAGAACCAGGTACGTGCTGGTGCGCCGGCTGGGCGGAGGTGCACGTGCGCTCGCCCACCGGCGACGTGTGCTGGGTCATGCGCGTGCAGAACCAGGTACGTGCTGGTGCGCCGGCTGGGCGGAGGTGCACGTGCGCTCGCCCACCGGCGACGTGTGCTGGGTCATGCGCGTGCAGAACCAGGTACGTGCTGGTGCGCCGGCTGGGCGGAGGTGCACGTGCGCTCGCCCACCGGCGACGTGTGCTGGGTCATGCGCGTGCAGAACCAGGTACGTGCTGGTGCGCCGGCTGGGCGGAGGTGCACGTGCGCTCGCCCACCGGCGACGTGTGCTGGGTCATGCGCGTGCAGAACCAGGTACGTGCTGGTGCGCCGGCTGGGCGGAGGTGCACGTGCGCTCGCCCACCGGCGACGTGTGCTGGGTCATGCGCGTGCAGAACCAGGTACGTGCTGGTGCGCCGGCTGGGCGGAGGTGCACGTGCGCTCGCCCACCGGCGACGTGTGCTGGGTCATGCGCGTGCAGAACCAGGTACGTGCTGGTGCGCCGGCTGGGCGGAGGTGCACGTGCGCTCGCCCACCGGCGACGTGTGCTGGGTCATGCGCGTGCAGAACCAGGTACGTGCTGGTGCGCCGGCTGGGCGGAGGTGCACGTGCGCTCGCCCACCGGCGACGTGTGCTGGGTCATGCGCGTGCAGAACCAGGTACGTGCTGGTGCGCCGGCTGGGCGGAGGTGCACGTGCGCTCGCCCACCGGCGACGTGTGCTGGGTCATGCGCGTGCAGAACCAGGTACGTGCTGGTGCGCCGGCTGGGCGGAGGTGCACGTGCGCTCGCCCACCGGCGACGTGTGCTGGGTCATGCGCGTGCAGAACCAGGTACGTGCTGGTGCGCCGGCTGGGCGGAGGTGCACGTGCGCTCGCCCACCGGCGACGTGTGCTGGGTCATGCGCGTGCAGAACCAGGTACGTGCTGGTGCGCCGGCTGGGCGGGTTGTCCATTGCTTAGTTCGGAGGAGTGACGAGTGTGTTCCCGGGTCGTGTTCGGGTCGCTGCCTCGCTACTTGCCGGTTCCGGCGCCGTTACCGTAGACCGTCGTAGTATAGTACTGTAACCCAGGGACGTTTCCAGATGAATTGGGACTACCTGCTGGAGTCGCCGCTGCAGGACGTGGCGGCGCTGCTGTTCCCCGGCGCGGCTCCGGGGGCGGCGGCGCCGGGCGGGGTGGGGGCGGCGGGCGGGGCGGGCCCCGGCGCGCCGCCCCCCGCAGACCCCTGTGACCTCGGGGACTCGCGACAGGAGATGGTCAGTACTGTGGTAGTATCGCTTATCAACTTACCTTTATCACTTAAACAACATTGACCACACATCTTTATCTAAAGCCACTAGAGATGTTCTGAGACGTGCTCGTACGTGCATACAGCACAAGGGGGTTAATGAAAGGTAATCAGAGAAAAATGCAAATGTAGGTCAACAGATTACTAAAAAATTTGATGTGAAAATATTTTATAAAATTGGACTAACATCTGCTACTCCGAGATTGACAGCCGCCGCGCGCGGTGTCTGTGGCAGGGCGCGGGCGAGCGGCGGCCGCGCAGCGGGGCGGCGGCGCGCAGCCGGCCGCACGTGGACCTGCACAAGTCCAGGTGACGACACAACACTGATACATTACTAAGTTTTCTAATACACTCGCATATTATTTAAGTATTTTTCTATTAGCTATTTTAAAAAGTGTAATATTGCCCTTATGCTGCTGTGTAAAGAAAATCTATTTCTTACCGGGAATTAAAAATATATCTTTATTGTGCATATGGTATCGCATGAGATAATGATGTGTTTGTTGGTGCGCATGTGCGCAGCTCGGATTCGGTGGTGGGCGGCGACCGGAAGGCGCAGCCGGGCGGCGCGGACACGGACACGGGCGCGGCGCAGGCGCAGGCGCAGAGGTCAGCCCGCCCTGCACACACACGACACTACCGCTCCCGTTACTGAATCGTGTAACAAACACATGAGCCCGCCCTCGCTTGTTGCGCTTGTCGCCGTGCAAGGGAATCCCGCAATTTAATATTGATACGGGTGTACACGATAGATCCACACTAGTAGCGCGCTGGTCGCACGGCGGCGCACCTCTGGTTTAGAATCAAATATTTATTCTTGTCGAGCAGTAGGATGACGACGCAGCCGATCAACATCCCGGGCTCGCCGCAGCGGCAGAGCTCCTCCAGCAGCACGGACGTCGACGACATGCTGCTCATAGTGCCGGAGGTACACCGCCTCCGGGCGCTCTGATATTCTTTTAATTTACCAACTGAAACGCGAAAATTTACAATTCAAAAAATAAAACAACGTCGTCCGGGTAGTATCCATGCGAAAACGAACTCGAAAGCGTCCAGGCGCTAGTGGTAATTCCTGCGACGGCCCCCTGTGGTCACTGACCCGCGGCCTCCCCCGGCAGGGCAAGGCGCGGCGCCCCGTGCGGCGCTCCAACTCGTCGCCGGAGATGTCGTCCTCGTGGAAGGCGCCGCGCGCGCCCCCCGCCGCGCCGCCCGCCCCCGCGCCGCCGCCCGCCCCCGCCCCCGCCCCGCCCGCCCCGCCGCTCGACGCGCTGCACGCCGCGCCGCACGTCGCGCAGTACGTGGCGCAGCTGGACTCGCGCCGCGACTCGCCCGCCGCGGACCCCGACGAGCTCGCCGCGTACTCCGACGAGATGATCCTGCTGCCCAGCTGCGAGCCCACGTGAGGATTCATATAGTATCCCCCGGCCCCGCCGCCGCCGCCGCCCGCGGGCACCGTGCCGACGGGCCGGCGGCGGCGGCGCCATGTAGTCCCCGGTGCGCAGGAGCGCCGCGTCGGCGGCGTCGCTGCACGCCACCAAGAAGGCGGCGAAGAAGAGCGACATGCGCGTGTCGTGCGAGGCCATCCCCGAGGAGATGAGCGGCACCTCCCCGCAGCCCGCGCCCGCCGCGCCGCCCGCGCCCCCCGCGCCCCCCGCGCCGCCCGCGCCGCCCGGTGAGTCGCACAGTCAAGTGAAGTAACCATACCGTCGGTGGTACCAGTGCGATCCCCGGCGTACTAAGGCAACCGACTGACTTGACTATCAGTGGGAACTGTTTCATTTAAATCTGTCCAGCCGTTACAGGTTACAGAAGCGTCGAACAATATTTCATTCTTATAAAATTCAGTTAAAATCTTTTACGTAGAGGAATGTCGGATGCGTTTGATCTTTAATTGAAAAAATGCAATCCCACAACGCAAAGCGTGTACACGGGGTCATTGCCGCGCGTAGGTACCTGCTGTTCGTCGACCCCGAACGATGTTATTTGAATTACATTGTGGGTTCTAAAAACAAAGGAAACGAATGTGTTTTTTGTAATAACAGTTGTGTAAAAACGGTCCAAAGCTATTTTTCATTTCCACGTTTTTTTTGGTATCGTATCAGTAATCAGCAGTACTATGATCTGTCTTCGTTTCCGGGAGCGTTCCTCTTCCACCCGGTGTATACCATCCTCACACAGACTACTTTTTGTAACAAACACTTTATTTTAAAAACGTAAAACATAACTTTTAGGTCTAGATAGATATTTTTTTTTTTTTACTTTTAGGAAAGCTTACAGCTATATATATGTCGCAGCCAAATAGCTTAATTCGCCGTTCAATTAACAGCCTAGGCATTTAACTAAACAGCGCCGTTCAACTAACGGCCTGAATGATATTCAGCCATTTGATCAAACAGCTAGGCAAATGACTTGGATCGATGACGTTTAACTACTTGCCTAGCCGTTTAATTAGCTGCCTAGCCTGTTCATTTCAATTTAGTTCAACTTTCTGCCACCTAGCGCCGAAACTCACCAAACTGTCAATATCTCTATATTCCATATTCTCTTTGGTCAATATGGCGTCGGAAAACAACAACTTTGATGGTATAATTTTATTAGGTACTTAGGTTTTTTAAGATTTTTTTTAGATCCACCGAATCTATTTGCCGGGTGGGGTTTCTGTGGGGTCATAAAAAAAATAACCCTAACCTATACCCATCCATGTCGTTCTGCTTGGGTAGTATTTTGAAAAAGTTTTGTAGTACTTAAATGTCAACCAGTTGCCTAAGCATTAGCCAGCCAGTTTATTAAATGTTGTAATAGACGATACGGCTGAATATCATTTAGGCCGTTAGTTGAACGGCGCCGTTTAGTTAAGTGGCTAGGCTGTTAATTGAACGGCGAATTAAGCCAGTTGGCGGCGACATATATAATACGATAAAAAAAAATATAAAGTAAGGTAAGGCCAATTATGAGCTTTCACATGTAAGTAGACGAATAGTATCAGCAGTTACAGGTTCAGGTAGACAAAACTAGTGAAAAAAAAATAGAATATAAGAGGAAAATTATGAACATGAATAGGAAAAAAGTACAACACAATACAATACATACAACTTAACATTAAAAATGACAATACGTTAATCCTCAAAGAAGTCATTGCTTAGTTTATTTTTAAGATTACAAACACTAGTGGTAAACAGATCCACATCAACCCTCCGAGATACTGTGTCAAATGTACGGCAAGCTCTAATCAGATACGAGTTTCTTCTATAAATGCTTCTGGTTAGCGGGACGTCTAGGAGATGAGATCTTCGGAGAAACGGAGGTGGTACGCGCAGCCCAATTTTGCTCACTAGTTCAGGGATGTCTATAGATCCATTCATTCAATAAAAATGATATGTCTGCTATTTTTCTACGTTCATATAATGGGAGAATATGAAATTTTCTGCAACGGCTTACATTTACATTCTTAGTACTAAAGATAGTAACTAGAGGTGAGTAGGAGGTTGTGTAGCCACTGCCGGCAGTGAGGCATGTGTTGTCTTGTGTTGCGGCGCAGCGCCGGCTAGCGTAAGCGCGGCGCCCGCGCAGCACGCGCAGCCCGCGCAGCCCGCGCAGCACGCGCAGCACGCGCCGCCGCCCCGCCACCACCAGCTGCAGAAGGTGAGCACACCACAAGCATTCACCAATCTTTTGCATAGAGGAAGAAAAATGTTCATATTCCCGCTTAGACCTGCGGGGATTGTTTTTTTCGGAGTCGGGTTTTCGATCAGCTCAGTCGAGAGATAATGATTTCGACCAGCTTTCACACTGGCTTATCCAGGCTTTCACACTGTTTGAATGAACCTGTTTTCTCGGTGATATTATATTACAAAGCGTGCGTGTGTACGTAGACGGCGAGCGACGGCACCGTGCCGGAGGGCCGCGCCAGCAAGCCGCCCGCCGCGCCGCGCGGGCCGGGCGGCCTGGGCGGCCTGGGCGGCCCGAGCGGCCCGGGCGGCGAGCGGGACGACCTGCCGCCGCTGGCGCGCTCCAAGCGCTCCAACACCATCTCCGTCATGAGCCCCACCCGGCGCCACAGGTACGCGACGCACCGCCGCGGCCGCACGCGCTGACCGCGCGGACCGCACTGACGGCACTGACGGCACTGACCGCGGCTTGCAGGGCGGCGGGCGGCGCGGCGGGCGCGGGCGGCGCGGGGGCGGGCGGCGCAGTGGGCGGCGCGGGGGGCGGCGGCGGCGGCGGCGGCCTCACGCCCGCCTTCGTGTTCCTGCAGCTCTACCACAACATGAGCACCTACCCCATCACGCCGCCCGTGCCAGGTACCACCGCGCGCGCAGAGCCCCCCCCGTCGTCATCGATAGCGATCGTCTAAACTAAATTACCGAGTGTGGTTTTATCAATATGTGAGACCAAATACTTATTACAATGTGTGTGCGGCGACCATACTGTAAACTTGGATCTTTCTGTACACTTAATGGATTAATTCGAGTAAACAATCCAATCATTGTTATTGTTCAATGGGGGGCGCGAGCTTTCTTTGAAACGACAGGTGCGCTCTGTCGCCGGTCGCGGCAATTATGCACCAGTTGACCAATAAATCCAGCAAACAAGTACCGGCGGCATAATAGACCCACATTCGTGTCTAGCCGGTGACTGCACGACCAGGGTCGGTGACTAATTTGTGTGTATGCGTCTATACGCATACTTTGAATGGGAGCGTACAGACAATAGAGATTGTTGCTGATGAGGACTTATTCCACATATCATATACCTACCATACGAATCATAGGCAAGCTTTTCACAAATCAAACAGAAACGATGAGTTGTCGTGTTACAAAGTATGAATAGTGAAGCAGAGAGTGAGTAAGAGGCGCGGCGCTGTGCAGGCGAGAGCGCGACGGCGCCGGGGCTGGGGGCGGGCGGGGCGGGCGGCGCGGGGGCGGCGGCGGAGCGGCCGCTGCGCGTGGCGGGCCCGCAGCACGAGCGGACCATCAAGAACCTCGACCTCGTGCCGCCCGTCGAGACATACAAGGTAGGCACGCACGCACACACACACACACACGCGCACACACACACACACGCACACACACACACACACGCACACACACACACACACGCACACACACACACACACACACACACACACACACACACACGCACGCACAGGATGTATGACAGTCGAGTATGCACCTTATAGCCGCGCGGCGAGAGTAGCTTCTCTAATCTAACTTCCAATAAACCTACCCTCTATACCCATACATTACAAATATGTTGTGTCCTTTGATAAAAGAAGTAAAGGATACCGCATGTTAGTACACGCAATGTTCCACCAAAAAATACGCATGATTCAAAATTCGCGCAGTCGCCCGCTAGTCTACAATCGACCATTGACACAAGAGCTGTCAAAACCGCGGCGTAAAATATTGTAAAATACCGTTTTGCATCATTAAAACATGTAAAAGTGAGAACTGGAAGCATAAGAAAGCGAATGGCATTTCATTTTATCAGTGAGTCCCCCTTAAAATACAATATTTTACAAGAAAAAGTAAAATTTATATTTTCATACATTCTATGTAGTTGGATAATGTGGATACGACTTCTATAAAATTATATTGTTTCGTATTAAAATGCCGTTTTCGTAGAAAACGGTTTATTGCGCTCTCCACAAACTTAACTTATACGCACTAGTAGGTACAGTAATATGTGTTACACACAAAACTTCCAAATCACATAGCAGTCGCATAGTCGTCAAATATAGTCGCTTACCTAAGGGTCGTCGTATATTCCTCTATCATTGCTTTCTTAACACATGTTCAATGTCGCTTCCGATGACAATATATTTTTTAGGGAACTTTTCTCGACAGTTTAAACTCGAAAAGTTTTTTTTATTATCAGGGCAATTTAAGACATTTAATTTGAGATACGACAGTGAATTCAACATTTTCCCATAGATTTCCACAATCTATAGAGAGGCGTGAAAAATTGACTAATTCCATACTTTTTACGAGAGCACCCGATTGGAGACGCAACAAAACGTACCTGTATTTGTTCATTATATTTTGATGAATCGGATATTTACACGAGTAACAAAGGCCACCGCATGTTAAAGAAAACTGGTTAAATATATTGGTTTATATTTGAGTAATCGGCGGTTATGCTCAATACCGCACCTGCTATAATATCGCCAGACTGACACACCAACTATGGTCCCAAACTAAGCAACGCGTGTACTATGTACCGATATCATACTTGGTACCGTACAATGGACTGGGGGCAATCCCGGTGACAACCAGACCAGGGCGAATTACAGAAAGGCCATTTCCGAAATTTCCTGGGACGCAAATCGAACTCGCAACCACCCGGTACAGTGAGCCCAGTGGTATACGTGCAAACCACTGTGCCAAACAGTCGTCACGATACCAAGCCAAGCGATACTGCGCCAAGCAATACGAGTATAATGAACACTTCCATCACTTGTCTTTGCTTGTGTATAACTTCTTACATTTTTTACCAGGCTGCTTCTCTAATACTGTTTAACTTAACACTGTACACAGCATAAGGACGTCGTGCCGCTTATAATTAAATGTCACATTTTATTTTTAAAGTCCCAGTTTTTTTAAAATCTTATGTATTTATTATTTAAGGTATTTTTTTGTGGACCGATAAAATAAAATAAAAGTATTTCCATATTTGCTTAATACTTTTTCTCTTACGAAAACAGTATTTTGAATATAACCCGCCACGTTATAATATTCTTATGTAATTGACTTGAAATCGTGAGGCGTATCCATAGTTTTGACGTCGTTTTGCACAGTTTTGACACTGGGCCCCGCGCGCCGGCGCGCTTTACACACACTGTCATTGCCGCGAGATCGCATTTTAATAATAATGAAGTATGAAGTACTGTATCCATTCCTTCCTTTATCAAAGGTTGTGTCTATGCAGAGTCACTCTTCTGCATATACTCTGAGCTATTTGACATCAATATGAAGTTAAAATTTAAACGAAACTATTGAGAGTCAGTTCGTAAAGGACCGCTTGACCCTGTGATAGTAGTTTGCGTGGAATATCAAATGAATGCGAGGTACATGTGTCTCCGCAGATCGGCGTGCTGTACGTGGGCCCCGGCCAGCAGGACAACGAAGTGCTGATACTGAAGAACGAGTACGGCAGTGTGAGGTGAGGGCCGCGGGGCCGGCAGCCGCCACCCACTCGTACCAATAATAGAGCGTGGAGGTGGTTACACCGCACATTGGGCCCGACACTTGAAGTGATGCCAAGTTTAGAGGAAAAATTAAATGATTTTAGACTTTCAATTGTATTGAACGTTAAATAAGCGTTAATCGACAACATAGACCGTGAGTAATATCACAGGTAGCGAGCGTATCGCGCTGACTTGAGGATAATTTGGATCGCGGTCCGATGGCTCATGGCGGATAGTAACGGGCGTGACGTGGGCGTGTGCAGGTACGACGAGTTCCTGACGCAGCTGGGCGCGCTGGTGTCGCTGGAGGGGGAGGCCGGCGACGCGGACGAGCAGCCGCATCTCTTCCTCAACCTGGAGAAGGACGGCAGGGACGGACACTACACATACGTGTGGAACGACGACATCATGCAGGTACACGCCCCCCCTCCCCCGCACCCGACGCACACGTCCACCACTCCCCCTTCCACCACCCCCAAACACACACACACACACCGCCTCACCACACATCAACACACCCTTTTTATGTACGTCCTTGAGGCATATGTATTCGGGTGGTGCGTATCGATGCGGAGGGTGTGCCGGCAGGTGCTGTTCCACGTGGCGACCGCCATGCCCTCCTCCGCGAGGGACCCCACGTGCAACGAGAAGCGCAAGTACATCGGCAACGACTACGTGTCCATCGTGTACAACGACTCCGGCGCAGACTTCAACATACACACCATCAAGGTACGCGACCGTCGCCACGGACCCGACCGCGAGGGATCCACCCCCGTCCCCCACCGCCCCCTCTATGGCCCACATTTTTATTACCTAACAAAACTTGGAGTTTCGTAAAACTCAAGGGTAGTTTCAAAAAAATGTTTTTGCCTGTTCTTTCGCTCTATCTTAACCTTTATTTATCTCCACCAAGGCAGGAGCGTTTTAATTTATGCGACAGTCAGATTTCTTGGATCTACAACGGATACCGCTAGCGCCGGTTCTGGAGCTGTACCATGAGCTTTACGTTCGCAAGTCGCTGGCGTGTACTTGAAATATTTGCACATTACAAACCATATTATTTGCTATATTAACAAGTTATCCAGCGCCCCGAAGAACCATCAGCCTGCCACGCATATATCTCAGTGACGCGTCCCTGCGCAGGGCCAGTTCAACCTGTGCATCGTGGTGGTGGAGCCGTACGAGCACGGCATGAACCGCGTGTTCCTGAAGACCAAGGACGAGCGCATCCGCACCAAGTTCCTGGCGCACCTCGACACGCACTGCGTGTCCGACCACAACGTGGCGCTGCTGGCGCGCCAGATGGCCCTGCACTGCGCCGTGAGTACCGAGCGAGCGCCGCGCCGCCCCCGCCCCCGCCCCCGCTCAGCTGTCCACTGTCCGCCCTCCCGCAGCTGGCGTCGCACATCTCGCAGTCGCTGAAGCAGAACGGCGCGCCGTACGCGTCCAACTCGCTGGAGCGGCTGCGCATCATCAAGCGGCTGCGCGTGCGCGCCACGGCCGAGCGCGCCGCGGCCGCCGCGCGCGCCGCCGAGCCCTACGCCGGCGCCGCCGACCTGCAGCGCCGCGTCGCCATCGACGACTTCAACGACTACACCTAGCGCGCGCGCCGAGAGTGTCGTGTCGCGTCGCGTCGCCCGCCCCGGGTAGCTCGGCGAGGGAGTGTCGTGGCGTTTTAAAGTAATCTAAGCTTCGAGTCCCCGTCCGCAGGCGAGGCCGCGAGCGCGCGCCCCCCCGCCCCCCTCCCCCGCCCCCCGGCCCCCCGCCGCGGGGCGCGCGCCGCTCGCGGCCGACGCACCCCATGACGTGGCGCCGAACCTGCAACCGCTGTCTAAACGCGACTTCCGGGTGTTCAATTGATTTGAAATAATTTGTATTAAAAAACTTATGTAAATTAGAACTTCACGGCTTTGTCGTTTAAGTTTAGCGGCTTAAACTGAATGTGACGAAATTGTATTTTTCCGTACAATAAAATAATAGAAAGCTATCTGTGACCAATGAATGTGCGAGTCCGCCATATTTTGGAGTCTTCGTGTACCGATTCGGTTGTCTGTACTCTCGTGATCTGTCGGCTACGTCGCGCTCGGCGTCCCGACTCAATGAATTTATTATAGACATACTAGTCAATGGATGATGCTTATGAAGTCCGCTGTTAGACACAGGGTAGCGGGTTCGACGTCCCCCTGCTGCAGTGTGTAAATATGTATACATGCGGGTAGAGCCGAAAACCAAAGTTAGACACTGAAAACATGAATAACAACACGACTCACACTGTGAAACTATCGATCGATACAATAGCGTTTATCGATAGTCTATCGGATAACATTTAATTTTCTATTATGTCTTCAGTTCAGCATGATGAGTATAAACAGGGCAGCATGGTGATTCGCGCGATATTGTCGCGCCAGGCAGCTAGAATTGATACATCACTGTTACTGCTGTATTATAGACATTATTAACCCTGGGTATGATTAAATATCGCCAAACTCATATAAACAAGGAATTGCCATCAAGCAAACTATCATAAAATTAAACGCTAAATTCAGCTGCGTCTTCATACAAGAAATTTAACCCTATTCCCAACAAATAGGTGTCACCATCGTACGCGACTATATTTTAATTACATCAGGGGCTTAAAAGTGTTTTGGAAACGAATAGCATAATGTTCGATTCCGAATGTTCCCCACGCCAGCAGCGCCGGTGGCGCCACGCGCGGCGCTGCTGGTAAATATGTGGAGATTCCAAATGGAATAGTTTGTATAAGAAACAACACACTGATTGTACCGCTTACTTGTACATTATTAAGCCAATCTGTAATCGGAGATAACTGTATTGCAATATAACTAATCAATGATGAAAAAAATGTTTCAATGAAAAAGACTAGCCGACTTCAAAAAAATCTGAGTGCACTAAAGAGCTAGAAATATGTAAATACCTTCATTTGTTTTTTATTTGGAGTTGCTGCCAGTTTAAGGAAGTAGTAGTTTAAACGTAGTGTAAAAATGACAAAATCGAATCACAATTGACGGAGAAATCGGTGATCATAAAACAAAAACATACATACAGTCGAACTAGAACCTCCTCTTATTTGAAGTCGGTTAAAAATAAACAAGACTTTCGTTTGCTTTGTCTCGACATATTTTTGATGTGACTAAATTACAAGTAAACGTTGCAACTCGATACACTCGTATACAACACGTAACACGGGAAGCATAACACTCGTCGAGAAACGGCGCATATATATAAGTCAAACTGCGTCTCTCATTATTTTTAACATAATAAAAACTTTGTAAGATGTGATAGTAGAGCGTTACAATTACTTACGACATACATATTTTAACACTGGCAAGCTTACTACGAGAACGTTTCTCGCGACTTTACTTTCACAAACCAACATTACACCGGGACGAGTGCCGCCGCCGCCGCCGCCGCCGCGCGCCGCCGCCTCCGTGACCAATGATCGGTTGTTTCGGTGAAACAGCCCGACCATGATTCGGGGGGTATTCACAATTGACGGGAAGTTCCCGATGTCAACGAACGACAGCTTCCTTCTTTGTTTTACAAATGAAATAAAAGAAGGATGGAAGCTATCGTTTCCGACACGAATACTTGTGAATACGCCCCCAGTACAGCAACGATACGAATGTTTGTATGGTATTATTATTGTAACAGAGTACACAACACGCATGTCCGACATGCAGAGCGCAGGGCGCAGGGCGTGTCTCGCCCGGGCGGCCCGGGCGCGGGGGGCTCCTGCGCCTTTACTATAGTTTGTCCACCAAAGTATACAATGATTCAGAGCTTACACGACACACTCGCTATTATTAATTGTATGTATTGAATGTACCACAATAGTGAAGAAAGACCAGTTTATTTATTCCATTCTAATAAATATTTCTGTCTAGGTTATCTGTGGCTTGAATAGAATAATTTCTTACATAAATTTAGATTTTTGAACTGAATAATATAAAAGTTAATGTTAAGGAATTTAGTAAGTACATGTTTTCACAAAATATGAGTTTGTCAGTAGTTCGCGCGCCGGCCGGCCCGCGCGCGCCGCCCGCCCCGCGCGCGCCTGCTCGCCGCTGGGCGGGCGGGGCGCGCGGGGCGGGCGGCGCGCGCGGGTGCCTGCGGCCCGGCTACACGGAACAGTAAGTCGTTATACAGTTGAGGCATTTCTTGTTAATATATATTTTATGTAGCAATTTATTTCTTGACAAAAGATTTTGTAATCAAATAAATGATGGCTATTTTTTCCTATGTTTCATTATCAAAACCAAACTTTAACAATGACATCGCATGGAAAGGTCCATGCGATGGCACTGTTTGTCCTATAAATACATAAAACCTGACCTAACCGGTCCTTTAGATTAACACACCACCGAACGTATACTACTGTATGGTCACAACACAAACGCTTGTACTATGGACCGTACCGTACAATGGACTGGGGCGATCTCAGTGCCACCAAAGCTGGACAAATTACGAAGGCCATTTCCGAAATGTATCCTGTCGGGAGCCGAACCTGCGACCACAGTGCAGTGGGCCGGACGGCTATTTCACATAGGAAGTCCCGCGGAAAAATACGAAACTAAATAGTATTACCGACACGCGACTACAGCGCCTCGTCTACGGACTTCGCATGTGAAATAGACGGTACGCCGAGCGGTCGATAATCGATTGTAATGCCTATTTTAATGGTAGAGACGAGACCATTGAAGGAATGTCTAAAGTCCGTTCATGGCTCTCACTACCATTGACATGTAATCACATTGGAATTAAGTAGTTACTACGTAAACTAGCCACCATGCACAGAGATATAAGTAGAAGTCTGTGCCATCATGTCGTCGTCCCCCCCCCCCTTGTATTACCCGCGTAGAACATCTGAGACGTCTCTCAATCAGATCTATGAATCGGGATGTTCTTGATCGGGACTTTTTCTTTATACACAAGAGTTTATGGCCAAGCACACACCACCGTTGTGCTGGCCGTGCAAAAAACTAAAGTAAAAAAAACAAATATTTTTTTTCTGACGCATTCTGTCACTCATTTCAGTGAGTTTGTCAGTCATTGTTCTTTTCATGTTTTTAGAGAGTTAATTAGACTGGCCAAATACCTATTAACTTGGGTAGGTCATATTTTTTAAAAAAGAATAAGAAGACGACCACCATAATGTGGGCGAAGGTTCTATGCGTGTGTTTGATAACGAGCCGAGCATTCGCAGAAGATACCATGCTAGCTGCCCTGTACGGTGTGCAGGGTCTGAACAGAATGGTGATATGTAGAGCGGGGCGGGAGGAGTGCGAGGGCGCGCTGCTGAGCGAGGAGTGGGTGGTGGCGCGCCCTGGCTGTCTGCGGCAGCGGCCGCCGGCCGAGCTGCGCGTGCTGGCGCGCTGGGGGCCCGACCAGTGCGAGGACATCGTCTCGGGCATGGAGATGTACTTGAAGTCTATAGCTTTAGGTAAGCAATTAAAGGATGCTTCATGAAATATAGGTTTTTAGTTTCTTTTAATATTGGCTTGTTTTTGGAGAAATTCTCTGTCATTTTTATAAGATAAATTATAATGGTCTTGTAAGATTTGATTCTTGATGTGTCTCAATGTTTAACTAAATTTATTATTACATTTTGATTCTACTGAACTCGGAAATAATTATTCATGATGAGTCGCCATCACTATAAAGATCCCGCCTGATTCCTTGCAGACTTGGGAGAGTTGAATGTTTTGCATATACTTACAACTTTTCCCCAGGTGTTTACTCAAATAATGCGCGTCGAGTCACGGACCGTTTAGTTCATCCTACTCTGGACTTCGGGCTTATCCGAGTGGACAGGCCATACCACCACACAGACAGGCTGGCTAATGGCACCAATGTAGACCTCGTCTTTAAGCAGAATGGGTAAGCTTTATTATTTAATTAAAAGATACAATGTTTTCAAAGGAGGGTTGACATCTCCTCAATAAGGAGTCTGAGAGCAAACTTTGAAATTATTTCATTGTTATACCATTTCAGTACAAGGTTATATCTCAAGAATTTACTTTTGTACTCTCAGAGTAAGATAGTTATGCTAGTCCTTGGGTCCACATTACTGACACCAGCCTTTAATATTATGTTGTGACTTGTCTTACAAGGTCCTCAAGACAATGTAGCTATAATAATGATTTCAGTCTCTGGAAATGGATGAAGAGAATTGTTGAAGAGCATACAGCAGTGCATGGCAAGCCCCCAGCTCCCACTTACAATTTCAGACTCAACTCCAACCCATTCTTGTTATGCTTTGTGTCTATTGTCCTGCCTTTTGCTCTGTTTGCACTGTTGTTTGTGTATGTAGTATTCTACACGGGAACTCCAGATGAGCCCCAGTATATGAACCATCAGTATGTTAAGGAAACCAGTTAAGAATAACTTTAGTTGTAATACATTTTAGTTTACTTCAATAATTTGTTTTATTTACAAAGTGTGTCTAAATTATGTATTGAAGCTCTGCTATCTGCCCAATAAGAATGGCATTATCTATTAGAGTGGCATCTGCCCACCAGTAGAGTTCAATATACTGACTAAGAGGATATGCATAAATGTTTTAACATAATAATATCTCTGCATCTGTATGTTGATGGTTGAGTGTGCATCATCAAACATACTTATTAATTAATTACTATAGGGGGACCTCAGAGTTCAGAAAGAACTGTGCTCTGTTCAGTGGGGATACATTTATGCTTCAATGAAAAGTTGCTATGAGTCGAAAATTGGCAGACCTGAGTGACTAAAGCAGAGCATTCAAATGTAACAGCAGAAAAAACAAGAAAAAATTCTAATTATTTGTCTGATCCAGTTTCCGCTTCCAACCTTTGACTTTGCCCCTCAGTTCCCGCAGTCGCTTCATCTCCTCCTTGAAGTCCTGGTGCTCGTCGCGGTACAGCCCGTACTCGCGCAGCTTAAGCATCAGCGAGTGCGTCTCAACGTGCCGCGGGTAATAGTGAATGATATCCTCGTTCGTATGCAGTGGCCTCTCGGAAAACATCTTAACGACTTTCATGGACTTAGGGTTAGTGGACATGGCGACCTCCCCAAAGATCCTATTCGACAGCCGCTGCATACGCCGCGCGTAATTAGTCGACGCATTCACTAATTGTACGTATTTTGCGTAATTCGTTGCCATTTTGTCTGCAATAGAAATTTCAGTTCAGAGGACGACAAAGCGTAAGCAATTTGAGTGATGATGTTAAGGAATTTGAGCCTGCCTTATTTAGGACTTGGAATTAAACTGATGGTGATGAGTTTAAATTTCATAGAAAAATATAAACATTTAAAAACAATAACCTCACTTTTTGTTCTGCTAGCTGTCGCTGTCAGTCAAATCCACAGATTAGAGATATGTAGCAATCAGATTATTGCATAACTTATTTTTACCTCTGGGAAAGGCCTCATGGCAAAGTGCCCATTTAGCCAGTGTCAAGTTAAATATTTTCCAATTCTATTACACTTCAAGTACGTATGAAAGCATTTATAAATATGAAGTCCTTTGGCTTGGTAGTCTAATTTAAAAACTATTTTTTTTTTTCATTTCAAGTACTGATGAAACTGCTACTCCTTTTGCTTCTTATCTTAGTTTGGCCATGTCCCAAACATGATTTACAGTTTACTAATTCATTAACTTCTATCTCGGTTCAATTCAATAAACTCAATAGTGCGAGAAAGGCGGAAATCAACCACATAGGTGCTTTGTTACTTGTATATGTCGCCGCCAACTGGCTTAATCCGCCGTTCAATTAACAGCCTAGGCACTTTACTAAACAGCGCCGTTCAACTAACGGCCTAAATGATATTCAGCCGTATAGTCTATTACAACATTTAATAAATTGGCTGGCTAATGCTTAGGCAACTGGTTGAAATTTAAGTACTACAAAACTTTTTCAAAATACTACCCAAGCAGAACGACCTGGATGGGTTTAGGTTAGGGTTATTTTTTTTATGACCCCACAGAAACCCCACCCGGCAAATAGATTCGGTGGATCTAAAAAAAAACGTAAAAAACCTAAGTACCTAATAAAATGATTCCATCAAAGTTGTTTTTTTCCGACGCCATATTGACCATAGAGAATATAGAATATAGAGATATTGACAGTTTGGTGAGTTTCGGCGCTAGGTGGCAGAAAGTAAAACTAAATAGAAATGAACAGTCTAGGCAGGTAATTAAAGAATATATATTAATTATAATTTAGTTTTAAGAATTTCTTTAAAATAACATAGATTTGGGCAAAATATTTAAAGATGACAATGAAAAATAATGGCTAAATAATGAAGTTGGCCGGCCAATGAAAAAAAAAAATTGGCGGCAATCCGATCTTTTTTTTTTTTGAGTTGTAGAGTATTGTTTATACTTCCTTGTATTATTTATTTAGCCAATTCCTGTTTTTATTTTTACTTTCCTTGTATTCGTAATGAAAAGCACAGTGTTTACCTCGGGTGAAAGACTTATTTTGTCCCTCGAACTATTAACGCCCTCGCTACGCTCGGGCGCCAAACCCCGTCTCGGGACTAAATAAGTCACTTTCACCACTCGTGTAACAATGTACTATTAATAGGTAAGCCAATTATAATGTGAGTAACCTTTGCAAGCGTAGTGTAGGACGCCCTCCGACCAGGTGGGATGACGATCTGCGAAAGACTGCAGGCAGATGCTGGATGCGGCAAGCTGAAGACAGGGCGCTATGGCGCTCATTAGAGGAGGCCTATGTCCAGCAGTGGACAAGCATAGGCTGATGATGTGTGATGTGTGTGAACCTTTGCAACTCACATTTCACATTTTACATTTCACAAATGGGAATTAATTTCGAAAAACTGTCAAGGAATTCTCAAAACGATTTTAAAGTAGTTTTCTATCCAACGATGCCCCATTCTAGAGGGTGACTAAACATTGCATATGAAAGTCTGTCTGGCTGTCTGTTTGTCTGTATGTTTGTTCCAGGTGATCTCCGAAACGGCTGGACCGATTTTGACGGGACTTTCACTGGCAGATAGCTGATGTTATAAGGAGTAACTTAAGTTACTTTAATTTTAGAAAAACAATTAGGTTTCCGCGTAAAAAAATAAAAACACATGAAATCAAAGAGTATCTCCGAAACGGCTGTACCAATTTTGACGGGACTTTCACTGGTAGAGGGCTGATGTTATAAGCAGTTACTTAACTTTATTTTAGAAAAACAAAAAAAAACAAATGGGTTTTGTCGCGCGGGCTCTGAACGCGGGAGCGGGCTTTTGCGATAGGTAAATATAAAAATGAGATTAAACTTAGCATAGATATTCTTTATTAACTTCATTATTTATTAAAATAATCATTAACTTTTCGTAAACACTGCGAACTGAACAGATTTTTTGTTAAATTAAATTTTTGTTAAGTTAAATTCTACGCGGACGAAGTTGCGGGCTCAGCTAGTATATTTATATTTGTGCTACACACTAAACAGATTTCATAGAGTATCTCCTTATTGCAAGCACACCATGAAATATGCCCATTGAGTAGTATAATAATACACATTAGTAATTAGACGTTGGGTCAGGTGACTTCAGTCAGCCAATACCTACACATTTTAAAAATCTAGTTCAATCAAAAACCTTTTAGAAATTTTCGTAAGTTCAATAATACGAGAACTAAATTGTCCATATAAGAGGTAAGTAAGAGGTCACATTGCGGCGCGACTAGCAACTTCCAAGGAGCCCCGCCAGTGGTATGACATGAGGAACTTTCCAATATAAACAATGGACCTTTGTATTAGATTTATATTTGGGTTGCGTAAATTTGATCATGTGTCTCATTTTCGGACTAAGCTTAAATGGCTTCCTATTCGTCTTCGCCGTAACGCTCACATCCTATCCCTTCTGTACACCATACTGTTTAATCCTTCTTCCCCACGCTATCTCAAGGAACGCTTTCAATTCCTTCACACCTCAAATCTGTATTCCTTAAGGTCAAGCGATAACCTCTCTCTTGTTATGCCTTCCCACACCAGTTCCTTCTATGATGGTTCCTTCACTGTCGAAGCAGTCCGCCTCTGGAATTCTTTACCGGTCTCTATCAGAAACGCTCCTTCCTTACACATTTTCAAAGACCAGGTAAAGAAATTATTTCTTTCTCCATAATTACTGCTTCATAATGATTTGTTTATTATTTATTTTGTCTGTGTCTAAACTGTTGCGTGCTATTATCTTCATTTAGCCATTATGTAGTAGGTATAAGTATATGTCATATTATTTTCTTGTTTATTTAATGTAATGTATATGTTTATAAGTTAATTTTATGTAAGTACACCTCCGTATTATTTTTCTTTAGATCCTCTCCATCCTAAGGTTGCCTGGTAGAGATCACTTTTAGTGATAAGGCCGCCCATTTTCCACTTTCTGTGTAAATTATTTAATAATTTGTAAAAATTCTGTCTTCTAGTGGTGGACTAATAAAGAGTTATCTAATCTAATCTAATGGAATAGTTGGAAATAAATGAAATGAACTGCGCTTAACGAGTTCCTGGATTCCAATGCCTGCATGGATTTGTTTGCGGATGAATGGGCGAATATGTTGTTTGTATGTTTGAGGTTTTGACGGAATTATGAATGAAATTATTATTATTTAGTTTTTTATTTACTAGTTATAGTTACTTAATCTTTAGTTAATTAGTGTAATTGACGTTTGGCCGTTCTAGTTAACTTTTAATAAATATTTTGTTAAATCTGCAAGCAATATATTATTCTTTTAATAAATAGAATAGACTGAAATAGATTTCGGGCCATAATATTTATCAGATTCCCTGGCTAGATTGGATTCGTGCCTAATTGTTTTTGAAATAAAAACCCGGCGGGTGGTTCCCGGAGCGACATAATTGCTTTGTAATGAAGGCACGCGAGCGGCCGAGCGCACTCCGCGCTTCGTACAGACAGCGCCGGAACTCAGTTTGCATCATCTTACTTTGCAAGAGGTAAATCTTTTTAAAGCAAGTAGGTTTTGTACGGTTTATCTACTTATGTAGTTTTAGTTTCCCAGCTTTTATAAAAGCATATCTAGGTATTATAATGATATTCTCATCTATACATATAATAGTCAAGTGTTGAATCCGTATTTTTTTCAAATAACATGGCTAATGTGTTCGATTTTTTCAGGTTTTATAACAGGGATATTTCAGGGAAAAGTTGACCACTTACAACTTATTATTTTACTTAAAGGTAGGCTCGAACATCTGTTCATGGCAGCGTCGCAGTGCAGTCGCGCGAGTGGCGACGTCCCCGCGCCCGGTGCCGGTGCCGTTGCCGGTGCCGGTGCCGGTGCCGGCTGCGCGGGACGCGCCTCACTACACAAACTAAATCTATTCACAGATCATCCCAGCGAGTACCTTGTATATACTAGTAAGATCACCTGCTGCAGCTCTTCTGACATCAGAAGCTTATGAGCAACTTACGACTTGGGATATTTCCTAAATGGGATTAAGCCCTTGCTTTGTAATGTTATTACTAACATAAAAGTATATGTTTGTATGTACAATAGAACCATTTACATTGGTGGTTGAATGCACGCCCACTATGTATTCACCTCACATATCAGTGAGCAGAACGAGTACAATTTATAGAATTTATTCATCAGCCTTCAGCTTGTTTATTTTGACAACGTAAAACAGTAAATATTCGCCCCGTATGTTCGGTAATTTCATGAAGACGCGTGCTGTGGCTCTTGTGACACAGGCCTATGAGTCAATTTGCAATAATTCACACGTCTTTGTGAATAAACTGACTATACCCGAAAACCACAGTTGTTATTTTGCTTTCGTTAGAAAATTCCGGGCAGCCAGTGAGCGGTAGCGTCGCCTATAATGGATTTCAAATATTATTTCGGGGGCGGCCCGAGGCTGGGTTGATTTGTTGTGGTTTTGTGGACCTATATCTGTTCCAGCCACTTCCAGCTAGCTGCTGGGTATAACGAGGTGGCGACGATTTATTTGCACGCTTGTCTTCGTTAGTTGGTGTAAATTGATTTTGTATGGCTTCTTGTAGGTTTGGGCAATATTTAGATTTTTTTTTGAATATAAAAGTAATGTATAACAAGTAAGTATACTAGAAGGTCTTATCACGTGGACCTTGGCAACCTTATCGGCCAGGTAAGAATGTTCAAAAGCAGACACAATGAATAAACATAACCTTATGATACCGCTTATGACGATTATGTCGCTTATGCTAATTAGACTAGCACAACCGCGGCGCGGTGGGCGGGCAGGTGGCGCGGCGCGGCGCCAGCAACTACTTACTTGGCGCGGGAGATAAATGTGAAATTCTGTGTTGTTGGTATGGAGCCGAATGATTATTTAACCGTTCACTTCACTAATTAGTGACGAGCCTCGATATCAAGCATGCCGAACGCACACAACACACAAGACACAGGAAATCTATATTAAGAGCTATGTCTGTGACAACGCTGACAACTTTAAAAATTGTAACATTCGTAACGTAATATTAAAGTAATAGTAATATTAAAGTAGTAATATTAAAGTAGTAATAGTAATATTAAAGTAGTAATAGTAATATTAAAGTAGTAATATTAAAGTCTTCAAGCTAAGCCCGCATGGCAGATGCGAACTTGGCAGCCTTCACTGCTCTTCGTGTGAAGTCTGGATCGCTGCGCCTGCGGAACACTTCCATTCCGAGGGCACTCATCAGCTTTACCGTTGGAAGTTTCACTTGACATCTGCCCCTCTAGCCAAGTGGCTTCGTCTAATTTCGTTTCTACAAATCGCTACGCTTCATGTATGGAAATGACGTAAGTTACGTGATCTTCTTATCGACTTGTAATGTAATTTCCATACATTTAAGCGTAGCGTTCTGTAGAAACGCTTGTAGACGAAGCCACTTGGCTAGGGGGCCTGATTGGATGGAAGGTAACTAGTAAGTAAGCAGGTACATTCTAAGGTATTAGTCAAGAACAAATTTTGATTAGCCTGATATCAACCAGGGTACATTTTACTACTGCGATGACAATGTTGATGACCTTTTTGAAATTGAGCTTTAATTTTTTAATTTTTTAAATGCATAAAATAGAAATCATGTATTTAAGAAATCATGCATCCAATAAAGACAAACGAGGTCTCAAAGATTCGGAATTTCCGAGTTTCGAAAACGTCGCCGAGCAGAGACAGCAGGCAATCCGTAGCGAGGTTTAAACTCCGCCGGCACGACGCGGACGCTGATAAAACTTTACAATCTTATATTTGGGGCCCTCGCGAGGAATTCAATTTGACCGAGTTTGCATCGCGGGCTTGATGTCTTCCATTTTTCTTTACGACCTTAAACAGAGATATAAGATGTTTCCAACAAAGTTAAATCTTGGAGATAATGTATTTGGAAGCTGGATTTCAAATAGCTATCCTTTATTTGTTTTAGTATTTTATAGATATTTGTTTTGTAATGAACTATTAATTTATTAATTTAAAGTTAAATAGAACGGCCAAATGCCAATCACACTAATTAACTAAAGATTAAGTAACTATCTTATAAATAATCATTTCATTAATCTTTTTCACAAAACCTTAAACATACCAAAAAATACCTCCCCAAACAATTCCATGCATGCGTTGGATGATTAAAGCTCCTCGATGTCGCTGTACAACGCCGCGACGCGCACGCGGCGACGCCACTATTGAAGCGCCGCGCCCGCCGCCGCGCCCGCGCCGCCGCCGTCGTGATGCCAGTAGGTATCATAGTGAAACAATTCCAATATGCGTTGCAATGCCTTTATGACGCTACTATGGAAGTTTAGCGGAAAAGGGAAGATCTTCCAGCCAGGCGGGTGTTATGCCTGTCGGGGCGGCCGCTATGCCCCGCTAGTTATATATATATATATATATTTTTTTATATGACTATACGTTGTTGGCCAGAGTGGCCATAACAACTTCACCCGGACAGAGGGCGAGCGCAAGCGCGCTCCAGCCAGAGGGGCAGGGGGGCAGCTAGCTCAAGGGCGCCACAAGGGACACGACCTCGGCTTGGGCCGCTGCCAGAAGAGGTGGCGAGGGTAAATCTACCACCGGATCGGAAGGGCCCCGCTAGTTATTCTCGGGGTCTTGTATATATAGTAACGATGTTTGCGATTCTTAATATCGTGATTTAGTTTTTCTATGAAGAATCCGTACAATGTATTAAGGCGCTGCATTTAGCGCCATCTGTCCATTTCTGTCGGCGACGTGAATGTGAGGTCGCCACAGAAGCATCGCCACTTCACTATGAAAGCGTGGCGCCCCCGGCATTGTAAAACGAATACTTCCCAATGCTTGTTCGTGTACCCGACAAATAATTATTGTATTCATTGAATGGTTGGGGTGGACTATGCTAGCTGGGGCATATAGTGGTAATGTCCCTAATATATAGTACCTATACATATAATAGTCGCATCATTTTACTGTCCGCTACTCAGTGCTTGTAGTATTGGCTGGCCTTTTGCCCGCAGACCTGGAGGTGATCCGTGCTGGCAAGTTGGATGAGGCGCGCCAGTTCGCGATCGGGGAGTTGAGCAGGCGGAAGCGTGAGTTGTGGACTGAGGTGATTGATGAATGGCAGAAAAGATGGGAGTGCGAGGAAAGGGGTCGTGAGTTAAGCCGTTTCTTCCCGGACGTTGCAGGTAGACTCAAGGCGTACATGGTCCAGCCGGACCATGCTACCTCCCAGATCCTGACGGGACACGGCTGCTTTAGAAAGAGATTGTATGACATGAGATTGACGGACGACAGTGTGTGTGAGTGTGGTATGGAGGAAGAAGACCTTCATCACATTTTGTGGATCTGCCCCCTGTATGAGGAGATTCGATGTAAGATGATGGATGGAATTAGTCGCGACGAGGAGGGCCCAGTGTATTACACCGACCTGGTGGGGGGGAAGGGAACTACGAGCGCCTAGGAGAGTTCGCACGAGCATGGTACAAAATTCGGAGGACGCAGGAAACACGCCAACATTAAAACTTCATGCTGGGGAGGCGACGAAGCTGTTTGTGGTTGTTTACCCCAAAGGGGTGAGTGACACCGGGGACACGGGATAGAGAAAGAATTTGTAGGGAGTGAAGACGTGCACGCGGGAAAGCCCCGAGCAAGTACCGCGTGCATCTCCCGCGGATTCGGCCCGTATAACCGTAATGTTGGCGGGGCCATGGGTTGGTGGTGGGTCATGTCCGCTACTCAATGACGAACCATTAATTAAATTTCTCTCTTTCATTTTAATCTACACATCTGGCTGGCGCTGGCATCTATACATATGGAATGATGTCAAATATATTTGATGAACGGTGAACAAATTACGGTTTGTGCGCTCAACACGCACTGGAAACTGACATCGTGCCATTTCAAGATCACTAGGATCACCAGGACAACGTTGAAGTCCTACGGAAAGCCCACAACACGAGGAATGGGGCGACTCGTCCTTCTTTCTCCGACAAGTGTTTTATTTTTCATACCAAAAATAATGAGACGAGAGTACCTATTGCTTCTTTCTGACGAATGATATAGACACACAGATCAAAGATTAACAAGCAAGCATGGGTTAGATTTTTAATAATTAATTGTAACGAATTCTGTCTTAAAGTAATTTAATTAAGAAATGTCTTAAAAACAAATAAGTACTTTGTGTACACTGCATGTTGCCGACCAGACCTTCGTTCTCTAGAGATGACACCGGACAGCTGTTCGTACACGGTGCGAGCAGCTTTGTAGAAGCAATTGTATGTATGTGCGATGCACGTGGGTCACTATCACTTCACAGGAAACTTCGTTACATTTAATCTCCATCCTACATTTAATTAATGGCGTTAAGATACTCTATAACAAGTCTCTTCAATACGTTATGCCCCATATTTGTTACAGTACTTATTAGAATTTTTGTAAATTGATTTGCTTAGATTGTTACTTTTGTAATTATGTTTAGAACCTACTTCACCTACGTTTTAAAACTAACCTTAACTTTTTAAATCTACACTAAGCCTAACTAGTCACTTAAATAAGTTTCTGAATGCACATTATTATTATGAAATATTATTTATAGGTATTATGAAAAACTTTGTTACTTGCTATATTGGAAGACTTATCACGGTTACCTACTGTTGCATTATCCAAAGTTTTATTTCGCTGATTAATACCGTCACACACACGCCGCGCACGGGCTCGCGGCGCGGGCGGTGCTTCAGAATAATAATGAGAAGCTTTTAATTAAAGCGCAATGAGCCGTGACACAGAGCGCCCCCCTCGTAACCCGTGACCACTGCTAGGTCATGTTGACCCCGGCTTCGTTATATACTTGTCGTCGCATTTCCAGCAAGAAGTGGTATGTATAAGTGTGGGGTAGGGTAGATCCAAGTGCAGTGGTCATATTTAAGTTGATCAGTGTAGTAGGCTAGTAGGCGTGTTCGGTTGTGGTTTTACAGAAGCTACTCATTTGATCTTGGATTAAGGCACGAACTTAAATGATACATTCACTTGTAAATAGCCTTCCATTTCTGCGGGGTTGAAATATACGATAAGTTATAAGGGGAAGGGGCCCTCCCTTTAATGTTGCAGTTTTTCTGAGATACAATCCTTTTATATTCCCTTATATTCCTTTATATTTCTGCACTGAATAATACGGCACTGATTGAGTCTTCGGATTGGAACCTGGAGTAATATACAATAATCTAATCCCTATGTTTCGCGGTCAGCAGGATGAGTCTTACTACTTGTGCGCTCTTATTCAACTGGATTTTCTCGAATTATGAGAAAATCCTACAAAATAAAGAAGCGGAAAGGCAAACTATGAAAATGTTACTTCAGAAATTCGCTCTAGATAAAACCCGCGCAGTTGTGGGTCTTTAAGTAATACAGGAAATATTTATTCCATCTACATACGCAACACGTCAATATTGTTAGCGATGAGCGGCGCGGCGCAGCGCATACGGCACGGGTCGCGCTCACAGCCTCATCTACAGACGCGGGGCGCCGCAAACACGCTATCACATTTGTGTCCTGTAGGTACAGTACCTACTACAGTGATGTGTTATTATCCAGAAAAAATATGGCTTCGTGCATGATTGATGTTTTCCTAAAACTTGTAACGAATGGAACGGGATAATTAAAACTCTACTTTCACGCAGCAAGGAGAGAGACGCAGCAGTTAATAATTATACGGAGTGATAACAGCACTAGGAACCTATCACCGAATCATTTTCAGCCGTTCCGGACCAAAGAATTTTTAATTAAAACTTTAGTTGGTAAAATATAAGCTCCTAGTCCTATAATAAATTATCCGCTTCTTTATTGTAGCCGACCGCTAATAAACTGCGAGTTTCAAACTATGTCCGTTAAATTCTCATATTAATAACTGCTAAAGTTAATTTGCAACTAAAATTGATAAATATTTGAGAGTTCGATGAATTATTTGTAACTTAAATAGTGACAACGATACTGCAATAAATAAATCTGAGGCAGCGTGCTCCGCTGCTGTTGTAGCTCACCAAGTCTAACAAAGGATGTAGACTTACTGAGCTGAACCACGGCTCATTATACAGCTGCCCGAACTTTGAGCGGAGAAACCAGACTACACATCTGCACAAGAGCCAAGTTCACTGGAAGTTTGCCTTAGAAAAATAAAAAAGGAAATTTTAAAAATCAAACAACCCGACTGCTTAAAAATTTTAAAAAAAAGCAATAGTAATCTAGAATTCTGTTAAGTAATATCTCTTTAACAGTCGAGACCCATTTTTGGGAAGGTTTTGAATGAAATTCCCTCGTGTGCGTCGCGCAGTCGGGACAAAACACGATACACGTTAGAATCCTGGGAGACGGGTGTCCATGTGAGCATAAAAGTTATAGTATGAGTCGAAATAATAAATACCCTGCGTCGCATTTATTCGGCCTCTTTGACATATAAGTACCTTTAGGTATTTCGCGACTACTATAAGGGAAAGTTTTATGTAAAAGCTAACATTTACTTGAATACAACTTTTCAAAGCTTTGCAAAGCTTAGCAGCTCTTCACAATACTGACGATAATAAACAAGGAACATCGCAATTAAAACATTTATTGCTCACGGACGAGTAATTAGGAAATGTGAGAAAGTTGCCTATTTTATCAAGTTCACCATCTCATATTCAGACTACTGCTGCTTAAATAAAGGTTTTTGATAAAAATCTAATCTATTCCTTCATGAGAAAAATATATATGAAAAGCGAGTTACAAGTGGCTGAGAGATAGAAATGGTGCCTAATCCTCGTTAATCGATTCAGAACGATTTTTAAATGTTTTTTTTTTTATAATATTAATAATATTCGCGTATGGAACAACTAAAGAGCTTCCCATTAGTTCCCATCCCCATCCAAAGAGCCGCATGTGGCTCGCGAGCCGCAGGTTGCCGACGCCTGGGCTAGGTTGCTAGAGAGATTGGATCGTGATACGAAATAATATCGATTGGACTAAATGTAACTTAGTTTGTCGACTAATTTCCTTACGTATACTCACTCTACACTTTTCAACAAGGTTCTCACAGTTGACATCAAGGTGAGCCAACTTTGCAATCACTATTTTATTTTCTTGAGTATTTTTGGTGCAATATAAATAATCTGTAAGGGTAGGTATCAGGTATGTGCAGTTACACCGCGCGCGACTGCTTGGCTCATTACGCGAGTGAAATGTGACAGAATCGCGGTCGCGCCGTGCGACCTCCACCTCCACCCGACCTCCTCGCCCCTCTCCCCGAGCTACCACGACAGTTGCGACCAAGTTTCAACTTCTAATTTGCTTGTGACCGCTCAATGTTCGAGCTGTCTACGGTGATTAAACTAGGTCTTGCGATCCTTTAAAGCCATAGCCACTGTCTTATTGTAAGTAAACAACTTTGTGTAAACATCGCTAATTCGTGGAATTGTACCGTATAATTAGAGCAAGCGTAGCGTGCGGTGAACACGCCGCATCACGCCGGGAGCGTTTGATATCTCATCAAAACTCCCCAGCCGACTAATTGCCGCCGGGAATAATGCACATTATATGTGTCGTCTTCATGCTATCGGTATATTATTTTAGAAGCCTTCATATATTTACATAGCAGTGGTAGGTGGCAAGTGGTGATATATTTAATATAAATAGGTACACTACTTAACCTCCGGGGAAAAAAGAGGGCGGCTGTTTTAAGTTTAACATGTGTATCTGTGTCTGTTTGTGGCATCGTAGCGCCCAAGTGGATAAACCGATTTTATTTTTGTTTTAAGGTTATCTGGATTGAGAGTGTTCTTAGCTATTTTTCAAGAAAATTTGTTCAACCGTTTGAAGATTATCAGCTCTTTTGTAGTTTATGAAGGGATTTGCGCAATATCCACGGGTCTGATCAATTCAAAATTTGGTAAGTACCCCGTTTCTTCAATGATATTGCAAGAACATGGTAACCTTTACATGATGCTACAGCGACACCTGGAATCTGCAGGATACCCAAATTCTCACCAACTTACAGCAGAGGTATCAAGTTTGGGTTCATTGGTATAATGGATAGAAGACTACTAGTGATAGGTATAAAGTATAAATAAGATCAAAGCGTCGTCGCATTGGGGGTTTTAAAAACTCTCAATTTAGAGATATTTGAGACAACTATATGTACTAACGGTTGCGAATGAGAAAATATAAAACTTACCAAAAATATCAACAGAAAAAATCTTATTTCACTGAGGGTCATTGAGGAAAAAACAAAGTTGTTTGAAATTGTGTTTGTAATTAGACGATTTGTCTATTTGGTCAAATCGAATTCTTACCTGCTGAGTAACAGACTAGGTAGGTACCTACTTCTACTCAGCCACGCCTCGTATAATGTACCTACGCAGTCGGGATTTAGTTTACTATGTAACTAGACATTGCGGCCGTTTGGCAAAGCCAGGTGTTTGTAAATTAGTAAATAAATATATCAAATTTTCATTTTCTTTCGGACATCCTATTCGGCTTGCTTCATGTTTCCTGTATTTGATAGACGTTTGAGAGGATCTATACTTATCTTGGACTAAACTTCTAAAAAAGCCATTTCATAGGTACTTTGTATTACGTGGGTGGTATAGGTAACCCGATCCAAACAGCGCAGAACTGACTTGTGTATCCTCGGGATCACGTAAACTCGAGAACCTTGGTAATGTTTCCTAAAATCCAGTGAACACGCCCCGCCCGCATGTAATGCAACTTTCAAGCTGTTCCATAAATACCTACCTACATGACAAAACAAGTTCATGTAGGTAAACATGAGGGAAATTGTATACAAGCCACGGTGGTGGGGACAAGGTTATTGTGTAAACTGTATCACAAACCATATACATACTGCGGAGTTTAAAAATGTCATTAGGTATAGCACTCATAGAATAGACTATAAACAATTTTCAAAAGTTCATCCTCATCGTCAATTGTTAACATTACCTATGCGTGTACCCGTTTCATGAGCTGCAGTTATAAAACAGTTTGACCTGAAAAAAGTAACATGGTTGATGCTCTGTGAACAGCTAAGTTTCGCTAAGGCCCGATAGCAAGTTTATCGCGGCGCACGCGATACTTTGAAGCGGCGCGCGAGGCGCGGCCTTCTCTCGCGCCTTATCTATCAACTTATTCAGGAACAAGCCAGCATTTTCTTCCTTAATATATTTTTGAGTGCTGCTCTGCTGCGCTACTCTTACTCCTACGATGAATTGAGGTCAATTCAAACAGGCGATCACCTTTCAGTGTGGACGATAATATACAGAAACTTGCACCATGAAGCGTTGAGGGCGGACGAGGAAGTTCAACTATTGTTCTAATGAATCTTAACTTTTCAATTTAGCGAGCACCCCACGCGCCGCGCCGCGCCGCGCTCCGGCCACACGCGCCGCCATTATGGTGTTAAGTGCGGTGCCTCAACTTCCATTGCAGTTAACTGAACATAACGAATTTATGTTCGCTTCGAACTGTAAGAGAATTAGTTTAGCTAAAAGCTGTATATTTATATAGTAAGAATTATTATCTAACAGTTAAAATTTGCAGTAAGAAATATCATAACACAAATTGCAGTCATTAATAATTTCTAGTAGCCTAAGTACATTCCCATGCCATGATGTGGACCTGTAGTCATCTCAAAATTATATCCCCTGGTGTTACAATGTCGACGATGTCGACGGCGACGGCTCAAATTAATAGATGGTCAGTAGTTACTTACCTACGGAAACTCAGCTTAGCAACCAGGTCAATCAAAACATAAGTAGGTAGCTAGTCATTTTTTGAGAGTCGATTAAAATAGTCAATTTTCCTAGTGTACATTTACATTAAAAACATATATGGTTATTGTACCAATGCCATGGCGAGCCGAGTGTGAAGGTGATTTTACAATAACTTAACCGTTGCAAAAATGATTCCTCAAATCTTTTAGCGAAATGTATGCAGTGCGCTCTGTGTGAGAGCATTGAGACGTAGCGCTGTTCAAAGCTGATTATCGTCAACCGGTGCGATCACGTCGCTACACATTGTACGAGATATTATTATTGGTGTAGGAAATGTAAATAGTGATGCACTTTACAGAGGTGTGAATGGGATGTAATATAGTTTAACCATTAGCAGGCGCATGTATAATATTATTCATGTATTTGACGACCGATTGGCGCAGTGGTTTGAGCGTAGGCTGCTCAGCTCACTGCACCCGGGGGCTTGCGGGTTCGATTCCCGTCGGGGAAAATTTAGGAAATGGTCGTTTCATAATTTTACCAGGTGTGGGTGTCAATGGGATCAACCCCAGTCCATTGTACGGTACCCATAGTGCAAGCGTTGCTTAGTTTGGGACCATACAGTTGGTGTGTCAGTCTGGGGATATTTGTTTATATAAGTATCCATCAATTAGTTCCTGACGCTCTATTGTCCTTGTTTGCGGCGGCATTGTGGAGCGGGTCATCCTCTTCCCTCTATTATAGTTGAGGAGAGTGATGCCGCTATTCAAGTGATGCCCGGGCGCGGGCGCCGCCGCGCCGCGCCGCTTGCGGGTATTGGTCCACGCACTTGCCTCTTAACAACATTGCTCTTAAACTCTATTCATTTATTTAGAACTAGCTGTGCCCGCGACTTCGTCCGCGTAGAATTTAACTTAACAAAAATGTAATTTAACATTTGTGAGTCGATGTTTCGTGTTTTACATACCTACTATCGCAAAAGCCCGCTCGCGCGTTCTGAGCCCGCGCGACGGGCAGCATTTGTGTTTTTTTTTTCTTGCCTATAATAAGGTACATACTGGCAGATAGCTAACATCAGCTATCTGCCAGTGAGAATCCCGTCAAAATCGGTCCAGCCGTTTCGGAGATTACCCGGAACAAACACACAGACAGAAAGACAGACAGACGAAAAATGTTTAAATAGCGTTTTTGTTATAAGTACCGTATATACTTTCATATGCATTTAGTAAAAAGGTGTTATTTTGATATTACAAACAGACACACCAATTTTATTTATTTGTATAGATGGAAGGCATCACACCGAAGCAATTCAAATTCAAATTCAAAGAGTTTATTTTGTTTAGGCCTACGGGGGCACTTACAAATTGTCAATCTATACAAATAAATAAAATTGGAGTGTCTGTTTGTAATATCACAATAACACCTTTTCACTAAATGCATATGAAAGTACATACGACACCTATAGCAAAAACGCGATTTTAAAAAAAATTGTCTGTCTGTCTGTCTGTCTGTCTGTCTGTCTGTCTGTGTGTTTGTTCCGGGTAATCTCCGAAACGGCCGGACCGATTTTGACGGGACTTTCACTGGCAGATAGCTGATGTAATAGGGAGTAAATTAGGCTACTTTAATTTTTGAAAAACAATTAGGGTTCCGCGTAAAAAAATAAAAACACATAAAACCAAAGAGTATCTCCGAAACGGGTAGACCGATTTTGACGGGACTTTCACTGGTAGATAGCTGATGTTATAAGCAGTAACTTAGGCTACTTTTATTTTAACAAAATTTTAAAATATGAAAAAATGGGTTCTGTCGTGCGGGCTCAGAACGCGGGAGCGGGCTTTTTTGTTAAGTTAAATTCCACGCGGACGAAGTCGCGGGCTCAGCTAGTTTTACATATTTTTTTTCTTATATCTACAACCGAATCGGAACGCGACCTCGACTGAGAAGATCAGGCAAGAAACTCAGCGGGCTTGTCTTTTTACATGTCATTTTTTTATTTATTTTTTTATCGCCAGTTGCTTATATTCAATAATTACAAATGGTAGTAGATGTTAATATAAATATTACGAGTATAATAGCTCCAGTGTGTTGCCTTCTGATATTACTAAGAATTACACAAATTGTTTTCTTATATTTACGCGAATACTACACATTGAAATAAAACTATTTTTACGGATTATATCGCGTTTATTTACTTTTTGTGTTCCCGACGTTTCGGTTGCTTTACAGCAATCGTGGTTACACAAATAATTCGGACTAGTAGGGCAAGACACGCTACGCTTTGACATTATTATTGACTGTCGAGATTTGAGCTGCTCAGTCCCAAGCTGATTTATCATCCAAATAATCCGAGATTTTGTAATAACCCTTTGCACTGAGTTTAGTTTTAATTAGGGTTTTAAACTTATTGATAGGTAAATCTCGGATTTCATTGGGAATCTTATTGTAAAAACGTATACATTGCCCCATAAAAGAATGACTTATTCTGTGGAGACGAGTTACATGTACGGATAGCTTGTGCTTATTCCGTGTATTAATAGAATGAGCGTGGCTCCTTTTCTCAAAATTATTAGCATTTTTTTTAACGTAAATGAGATTTTCATAGATAAATTGTGACACAACAGTTAGAATATTTATTTCTTATTTTTTTTCTCTGAGGGAGATTCTTGGAGCTAGATTGTAAATAGCTCGTATAGCTCTTTTCTGCAGAACAAAAATGGAGTTTAAGTCAGCAGAGCATCCCCCGAGCAGTATGCCATATGGCATAACGCTATGGAAATAACTAAAATACCCAATTCTAGCTGTTTCAACGTCGGTTAAATGCCTGATTTTTTTAACAGCATATGCCGCAGAGCTGAGTTTATCCGACAATTTTTTGATATGAGGACCCCAGTGCAATTTAGCATCTATAGAGATCCCTAGAAGGACAGTTTCCTCCACAAGGTCCAATTCTGCTTCATTTAGTCGTATATTGGTTCCTACTTGTCTCACATTTGGCGTTGAGAACTTTATACATTTCGTTTTATTCTCATTAAGTAGAAGATTATTTACTTTGAACCAATCTACAACTTTAGCGAGTGCGTTGTTCACATCGTCATAATTTAAAAGCTGTCTTTAGTTTTAAATAATAAAGAAGTATCATCAGCAAACAACACAACTTCCTGACTATTTTCTACATAGTAGGGCAGATCAATGATATATATTAGAAACAAGAAAGGTCCCAGTATCGAACCCTGCGGTACGCCCATTGAGACTACAGAACCGGGCGATGTCTTGTCATTAATATTGACCTTTTGAATTATATTGCTCAAATATGAAGTCAAGAGGTCAAGAGCCTTGTTCCTGATACCGTAGTGGTGCAATTTCCTTGTCGCAGTCGAATGCCTTGGACAAATCGCAGAATACACCGAGGGCATCCTGCGAGTTCTCCCAGGCACTGAATACATTTTTTATTAGTTCAACACCTGCGTCTATAGTAGAGCGATTCCTTGTGAACCCAAATTGATTTTTATGACAAATCTTATTGTTATTAAAATTACATAATAACTGGTTCAAAACAATTTTTTCAAAGATTTTGCTTAGAGTTGGTAGTAATTACTTTTCTTATCCACCTCTATGTTTTATTATTTATTAATTTTTTGTTAACATTGAAATTGATGCAAAGTGTGAGTAGGTATGCACAACTCGCCTAACTAGCTTTCTAATGGAAATACCTAAATAGTGAGTGAGATTTGATTACTATTTACTTATTATTTAGGACTTGTATTTAGTGAGAATAATGGTGTTGCATGCTCACATTTTGAACTTCAAGATAGATTAAACTCTGTGCCGGCGCGGCGCGGGTGCTCGCGGCGCAGCTCTTGTTCAAACTATATACAAGGTACTCTGTGGTCCAAACTAATGAAACATTAACTCGCTCCGCGGCGCCATGCGCCACACTCGCAGCCTGCACTACACAGCTGTGGTTGGAACACACTCACGCACTGGGAACCGGTTCCGAAAGATTTCATATTAATTACACTCAAATAATTGGTGGTTTAAGTTTTCTCATACTCCAAAAATACGCTGAAGGGGCGGATGCCGGAGGGGAGGCCTCATAACGCAACAGATCGGTTACCGTCCATCCAACTCCGTCACAACTAACTTTCTAATGCGATTAACATGTTCGGGTCAACTTGGACGAGGGACACTGCTTGATTCGTACTTGCGCATGCGGGTAGGGCGCTGCTAACTAGCCAAGTTAATTAATCTTGAATCAAAAACGCCTGACAGGTTTGACGTCATAATTATGGTATTTCATTATCAATAATAAAAACAAGAGTGATCCACAAATATACTGGGTTATTGACCCTCATCACAGTTGCATCATAATCATAGGCAAACGCAGTGTTCATAGCGCAGGCGCAGGGTTGGATTTCCGTGACATTCACATATATTAGCGTCATGATTCCATAGTCTTTAATTCTGTCGATATGTCATTGGCATGGGGTATAAAACGGGTTTATGCTTGACTTAATTATTGTCGGTCTTGAGACTGTAATGACATCTCATTTCATTATTATCTCATCTTGATAGCATCTCCGCTGTGACTGTTCTTGAGAACGGTTTTGAGTTCGATTTGTTACTACAAGCCCGTGTCATAGTAATTGAGAAAATCGGGCCCGAAGTCATCATAACAATACGTATCACTTAGCTCCGAGAGACTTTCTTCCAACTCCTCCTATTATTTCTTTCGATTAAATTCGTGCGGGTTCCAAGACAATTTAACTTTTTCCCGGGACTCGTCGTGGGTCAAACCTCGACGTCATTATTGGTCACCATTGTCGATCCTGGCTTACAGGAGTTACAGTGGTGGGAGTGTTGGCGGGACTAGTCCCAAAAGCTCCGAGAGATCGATCAGGATTAAATCCGCGTGCGAAGTAAGTAAGTAATATTTATATCGGAAATCCATTAACCGAGCGAGTCACCGTGAGCTGAACGAGTCACCGTGAGCTGAACGAGTCACCGTGAGCTGAGCGAGTCACCGTGAGCTGAGCGAGTCCCGTGAGCTGAGCGAGTCCCGTGAGCTGAGCGAGTCACCGTGAGCTGAACGAGTCACCGTGAGCTGAGCGAGTCACCGTGAGCTGAGCGAGTCACCGTGAGCTGAACGCGCGCACTTTTCCTATCCACTGTACGTACATGTTATGTACATATAACAAGAGCTATGATAATTTTCATGATTTATAATGACAAGAAGATAAAATTGATTGATCCTGTGCTGTGGATGCGGGAGTGGCGATGTGTTCTCATCTACAACCTCAAGCTTTCCTAGTTACGTATTTACTGTATGAGAAAGGTCAAGGTAATAAGCATGTATCTCCCGAGCACATTGATATCATGTCAAAAATATAATAATAGCGTGATTTTGATATAAAACCACATACAACAAGGACACGCCTTTCAACATTTCGCATCCACATCTGTTTCGCGGAACGGGAACATGAGCACGATGTTATCTCAACTTTAGCTGTTCACAAATTAATATCCAATTGACAATATCTTATACCTGTATCCAAGTTCAATAAAAGAGGTACCGGAGAGAGCCAAAGAGAATACAATACTACGTAAGAGAGAGAGCTATGAATCTCACCCCGCGACATGCGCGCATGTACTTCGGCACATCTCTCTCCGGAACTCTACCAACAAACAAATTGACTTTGCCTAACTTAAGATAACAAACTGCTTTAGTTTTCGTTTCCTACAATCACTTGGCGATCTGTAGTCACAAGGAAGAGGAAGGGATGTGTAATAAATTTACGGCCCGTACTTGTTGTCCTTAGTAAGCTAGGCAACCGGGTTTTAATTAGTTTGATAGAGAGAATATCCACCTACTTACTTAACTGACTACTGCGGTAAGTACTGAAATACTTTAACTATATTGTCTCCGTATCTACCGCTTACAAAAATATACTAAAGCTCTTCGCGAATTTGGTAGAAAGACCGATGATATAAATCTATCGTTATTTCCCTCGTATAGCTCATATAACCGCTCATACTTCACAGTTATAACTACAAAATGTCACGCCAGCGGTTACGAGCCATTCCGTGAAGCGTATGCTTACACGATTCGAATTTCAATCGAGAGGCAATATCGCGTCGAGGCGGGGGGGATTCATCACAGGCGCGCCCGCGCTGCAGTCCCGTACCCACCCACTAATAATACACTCGGCTCCATTTTTATTTGGCTCTGTCTCAATCGCGACTCTCGAGCGGTGGCTTGGGGTTCCGTAGAACATCACTTAGGCGCCTACAATTGTTTTCGGAATTTATGATAACAAGCGTTATTTCATTTTCAAAAATAATTTAAATTGACCCCTGAACTTACGATAGTGCCACTATGGACTCATGTCTGAAATATGTAAATAATTTGAATTTGATTTACTTATAGATTCTTGAACATCACATAGGTATATTTATTATGACTACTTTTACATTACTAGTGTTCATACTTTCCCTTAATTAATATATCTTGATCAATCTAATTTTATCTACTATCCCCTTCAACCCAGTTATTGAAAATAGGCAGCTGACATGAAGAGTATCCACTTACCGCTCGCCATTCATCGCGCGCGCGAATGTTAGCTGATGCAATGTTGATAGCGGCGCGGCGTGGCGCGGCGTGTTCGTATAGCGCTACTCGCCCGCACTCCGACCTACATCGCATCGCTCAATGCGCGCAGCGACCAGGTGATGCCACTGACACATGGCACCGTCTAGCGAGCAAGTGCCAATACAACTATTTTGATTTGATTTAAAATCGACAATTCTGTCTAAAACACAGATAGTACGGTCTACAGCATAGCCCGAAAGTAGAATAACCGTTATGCATGTCCCTGGTAGGCAGGATCCTCAAAAAATTAAAATATTATCTCGAAAATAAAAGCATACCACGGCGTTGTGGTGGTGACGATGACGGAATCTATAGATATAAAACTCAAAGGTGACTGACTGACATAGTGATCTATCAACGCACAGCCCAAACCACTGGACGGATCGGGCTGAAATTTGGCGTGCAGGTAGATGTTATGACGTAGGCATCCGCTATGAAAGGATTTTGATTATAGGGGATGAAAGTTTGTATGAAACTTTGTCAATTAAATTAAAATTAAATGTCAATTATGAATAAAATTCGCCAAGTGCGTGTCGAGCCATGCACAATGAAGGGTTCCGAGTCATTGAAAGGCATCTGTTTAAAATTTCACCCCAGGTTTAAATAGGTACTAAAATTGTTTACATACTACTACCGACATCTATCGACACCTTTAAATACTGAGAAATACACTAATGAACATAAAACATACATTTATTGCTGTTATTTAATTGGAATTTATTAACAATGTATCCAATTTCATCTGGATAATCTTGTTCATCTTTCTGCAACATAAAAATGTAAGAAGTGTCGATATTTATTACGTAAAAAATCTTACCCAATGTTGTTATATAATTAGTAGTTATATAATTTTTTAGGCCAATTCCTATTACATTTCCGTTTTGAATGTGATTTATTGGTCATTTGGATACTTGTAGTTAATGTTTGAGGAATAAAAGCAGCGTTATTAACACACCGCTGTATTCAGCCCTGAGCTTACGATCAGAACTTAATATATTTTTTTGTGTTTTGTGCATGTTCGTCGATATTTTCGCCAATTGTGCACCGATTTCAAATTTTTTTGGTTTTTCTTCGAAAGAGTATACTCCCGAGATGGTCTCATTATTATCACGCCAGGATCTGATGATGGAATCTCAAGGATATCGAGGAAAAACTAACTAACGTAACAATGTAATAAAATCTTAGAAATCAATTTTGTACCACTTTCCAGTTTCCGATTGAGCTGAAATTTTGCATACTTATGTAAGTTTAGTAACAATGCAATAATTTGGTACTATTGAGCTGATCTGATGATGGAGTCAGGAGGTGGATAGTGGATTTTACTGTAATATCTAAGCTCCATCATGACATGGCTGCTCCACCCAGGGTTGATTTCCAACGAGGAAACTCCTCAACGGTGAATAGTACCTACAGTACGGACACAACATTGTGTAATTGGATTTTACCATAATAGCCTGTCCTAGATTCTATCATGCCATGGCTGCTGTACCCAGGGTTGACTTCCGGCGAGGGAACTCCTCAACAGTGAATAGGACAGACATGATTTATTTTCGAACATGCATTTAATTGTGATAGCCCGTTTGAAACTTCGTAATGACGTAGCTGCTAGATCATAAAAACCTTTTTAAATTAAAACTTGTTTTGCACTAAAAAGGCTAAAATAAATTATTTTTGTAAAAAAAATTAAACCCACTTCGAAACCACAAGTAGACACTCAAAAACGAAAAATAAATAAATATATTATTATAAGCGCTACCCACTCATCTATTTGAAGTCGGTGCCATCCAAGTCTAATAGGTAGTAGATAGACACTACTACAAGTATCTATCTACTTACTACATTCATAGTATCTATCTACCTACTTTTCTACCTATTTATTTATTTTCCCTTTTGAGTGCCTATTTGTGGTTTTGAAGTCGGTTTATTATTTTTACCAAATAATCATTTTATTGTATTGGCTATTCATGGTTGTAGCTAGTAGTTATATAACTGCGGCGTTGTAGTAGCAATTACTACGCCGTAGCGCCGTAGCGCCGTAGCGGGGCGTGCTTTGTTGTATTTTTGTTTTCTTTTTTTTACAAAATACACGTGTAATTACGAATAACCTAATCAAGCACTCGCTGTTCAGTGACCGACGGCGACGCAGCCCGCGCCCTTCCAGCCATGTCGCTCATTGACATTTGCAAGGGTTCATATTTGCCACGGCAAGACAATAAAGTTCAAGCGTACCTACCTATTATAAAAACAAATGCAATCGATTAACTCCCATTGGACCTCATTATTGTAAATAAATAAGGCTTCCCCTAAATATAATAAGGATTGAATAGAATATAAACTAGGTACTGTAGTAAAGTGGAGTACGATGTCATCAGAACACGGTCGTGTATCGGACTGCGGCGTCATGCGCGCGTGGCCAGCGTGTCCAGCGTGTCCAGCGTGTCCACCGCCGCGCTGGGGTCAACTGAGCAGTGAATATTGAATGATATCGTAGCGTGCCCACAACACACAAGAATCATGTGAATATGACCATTATTTGGAGTTGAATAATGGTAGCGGGTTGTTTTGCTTGATTCAGTCGATAAAAGCACGGTGTTATGTTCTTTAACCATGACCTCGTAGAAAACTCATGCTAAACGAAATCTTATTTAGAAAGTACCTATAATAGTAATTGTGAAATATCACTATAAAATATTTCAAAGTAGCGAGTATGAACCGCTCCAAAGGAAATTGGATGAAAATAATATTGCAAGATTTATTAATTCTTCAATTTCAATTTCACTGTTATGGTAATCTATTCATATTGGTGTGCCTTCGAGGAACAATTCTTAAGCGCCTGACGTCATACCGGGACAATCGAGCGATTTACTCAACTTTAGTCACACAAATAGTTAAATATGTTTTATAACATTCGTTGTACATATGTCGATAAATAAATAAATCTATATATGTACCTATTTTAAAATATCTTATTTCCAATTAAATATGTTTTATTGTTAAAATACTATCAAGGTTGATTTGGCACAGCCATCTTTTGTTACAATCGC
Source organism: Notodonta dromedarius (assembly GCA_905147325.1). Lineage (NCBI taxonomy): Eukaryota > Metazoa > Arthropoda > Insecta > Lepidoptera > Notodontidae > Notodonta > Notodonta dromedarius. Next base: position 12,269,294 of record LR990168.1, read on the forward strand.
GCAAGAACGTCGCTATACCAGAAAAAATACAGGTAGGTACATAATATTATGCGGTCGCTTATATGCAGATGCCTGTAATAGGCGGACTATACGTAACTATCATATTTGTGAGTTATTGACGGCCTTTGAATATTTTCACAACTTAGATTAGAATACACCAAACGGCCTCCAGAACAATGTTATTAAATACTTATAACTAAGCACAGTGAAGGCTTCCGTACCCATTTCAAAAGCGAACATTTATCGTATATAAACAAAATAATTAAATACAAGAAACAAAGTTCTATTTGCGGTTTATTTGTGACTCGAATTCTAAAAACCTGGGTGCATATAGAAATAACAATAGGGACCTTGTGAATTACCTCATTTGGAATAGACACAAATCTGCTAATTGTAGCGGTATCGGTAGTTGTCATCAAACGCGGAGAGTCATTAATAACAACATTTTGTTTGATTCTACCGCGTGTACTTTACCATACCGCAAACTGCGAACAAAAGTTTGATAAATACTTATTTACAATGGCGTTACTACTCGTCCCTATTAAACTTAATATAAAGTTGCATGCACGAATTTACCCGTCATAAGCCTCGCACACCTCAACATACATTCGTCTCAAACCAGTTTTATTACTGATATGAAATATTTCATAAACTTTAAACGTCCGTTCTTACGTAAGTACTTACCCGTTACTAGTAACCTAGTACTGTACCATTACAACATCAGCAGCAATCCGTATGTTGCTTGAATATTATTAAGGATACAAAACAAAATTGGATATTAAATCGTGAAGTACGGTATAACTCAATAATTCAATTAGGTAATTAATGTAATGTGTGCGGTTTAATAGTAAACCATAAATGGTATATCCAAAATGCCGAAATGGGAAAATTATAAGGAATAGTAGATGATCAACATTTATTAACTATTGCCTTTACCCAAATTGAATGATCCCTGCTCTGGCTTACCCGTACGTGGTCCATTTGTGGAAAATGTTCGGAGATAAAATCTGTGCCGTGATGCGGTCAACGCGATGCGACCGGCGAAGGTTGTAAGGTAATGTAGCTTAATCCTACAGATTTATCTTGAGGCCGCAGATTAAATAAATGTCCCGTTTGAATCCATCAATCAATGACAGGTCGGACCTATAGAAGATATTTTCAGCAAAATGAAACAAATGTTTAATATATTAAGAGTATATAATATAATACATCATATAGGTACATAATACATTAAAAATATACACCGGCAAAATCTGCCCAAAAATGGGTCCTGACGTCAATAAACGTTATCAAGCATGGGGAAATTATCAAGCATTTGATAGTTGCAGGGTCACGAGACCTGCCGCATTAGATGTTTCACATCAATACAATGAACCATCACGTTTATTATTAGGGACGCCTACGGAAACCTTCACTATCTATGAGAATAGAATAGATAAATTTTACCACGCCAGACGGAGGTGTGCTAAGGGTTAAGTAATTTATGACGAGTTTATTATAATTAAAATCACCACCACCGAGTATTATCTTAATGAATTTCTATTATAGTTGAGTAACTGAAAAATAGTAAATATCATTCCTGTTATTTCTATGTAAACAATATGGAAATATATAGATTTCTTCAATTTGGTGCATGTTATTATGAAAACAACGCGTGGTGCCGATTTTAGGTAATCTTATGAACATACTTCTAATGTATCTGCTACACAATATAATAATTTAAAATATAAACTTCGAAATGAATGAATTGCATTCGTAACGAAATCAAAACTTACCGATTAAACGATATTCCTGGTTTTTTTTGTGATTTGAACTGTCGCACTTATAGGTAAGTAGGTACTATACATCATTGTTTAAAGTATTTGGCTCTATTTTTACAAAATCAATAAAAATTTTGCCAGAAAAAAACTGCTATTGACGTATCGTACGAATTTTGAAGTTGGCGGATCATCACCATTATTGCCAACCAGTTGTTACGGGCATAGATACGATATGATGACTCTGTCATTTCTGTGATTTTAATGTATTTCTAATTATTATAATATAAAAATATTAGCATTCCCCGACCGAGCACAAAGGCGGTTCGATAGCGGACTTTTTTGACGTGAGGACCGAAGGTCATGGAGCCATCGAGAGTGACCCCGAGATATTTGACTGACAGCTAGCATTCTGCACTTCTTCACATATTAATATATAAGTATTACAGTTTACGTAAGTAGCTATGCATAGCGGTGTACACAGGCGTATGTCAGTAAGTGTTTGGAAGCGGCGCGGCGTCATCCGACACGATATTGCAGCAACAGGGACAGTGATGTATGCGCCAGTGTCGGCGCTCTCGGAGCGCGGCTGACACTGCGCCCTGATATATGGCGTTACTCTCAAGTACGCTATTTACACCATTTTCATGCTGACTTTCATTCATTTTTATTGGAGTAAATACTTTTTTATTTTTTAAGTATTGGAAAGTCGCTTGCCCCGATCGATATATCCCCCGCTTTTCCGTCCACAAGTCCCACTATAACTGCCTCTTTTACTGTTTCATTCTATCGAAACAATCAATGTATATGTTGTTTGTTATGTAAACGCAATAAACTATTTGCGCTCAATCAGCGCCTGTGCCCACTTCAGCTCACCAATTTACAGGTAGGTGCTCCTCATTTCGGTTTCTTAATTTTCTATCTATGAAGGCATAATTAAAATACCGACAATTTCCGAGAAATCCACCATAGTTATGTTAAATTGTTTTTCTAGTTGAAAGACAACCCATGGACTCGGCTCGGCTGAACTAAGTTTATCAATAACGTAGCTCGACGGTGCCGGCGTGTGGGCTGATGGTAACACAATGGCTACGTTCCACTTAGCGAAATGCTCCTTTAGCCGTTCCACATAACGACCGCGGTCGTTGTGGTCGCGGCGAAAACGTCACTCATGACGTCATGACTTACACTCACGCGAAGCTCACGACGACTTATCTAAAAAGGTGGGTCGTAGTGATCGTTGAGAAAAATAGCGGGATTTTCAAAATTCAGAACATCAAAGATGGCGGCAGTGAAACGTACGTTATTTCATGCGGAAAGAGATATTTTAGTAGAAGTGAATGTTAAAGATATTTTAATTGCATTTGAACGTAAATTAATTAAATACACCACTAATATAAAATATAAAAAAAACAAATTATATTTTTTTTTCAAAATAAATCGATATAAACAATAATTATTTATGTTTGTTTTCAAGGCTTATAGATTATAACCTAACCTCTTAAATCTTTTCCTTTCTTTTTACTAACTCGCTGTTTATATTATTTACTTTCACGCTCAAAACGCTCTATAATCCATTCCACTTGAGTTTACAACAGTAACGCTCACAAGCAAGTGGAACGGGAATAACTGCGGTCGTGAGCGTGATCGTTGTGAACGCTTACTGGAACGCACCCAATGCATGTTTTCATTATCCAGGTGCTCACTAGTCTCGAGTGCATTTAAATTGACGCTATATTTAAGTGCATTTTCTCAAACGCTCAATACACGGGTATTGACAATTTATGTTTTACTTAAATGTATATTTCAATTTGGATGAATTAAATATCGTCCCAAATAAAATGCGAAAATCAGTAAACTTACCTTCTCGGTGGGAGTTTTAAATTCAAGAGAACATGGCGGTGAAAAGTGGGCGTCATTTAAATGCACAATAGATAAGCGTGGAGCAAGCAGGTGTACGTATTCATACGACACACACAGTCATACACTCGCGCGCCGCGTAATTTCATACATTATGTATGAGTGGATGATTTCCTTAACACGATAATCATGTTCGTTTATGCCGAGGCCGCGCCGAGTGTCCCGCCATGCGCCATGCGCTATGCGCCATGAGCCAGCCGCGCCGCCATTCCTACACTAGGTTCACACTATATCATTCGTTTTAGGTATATTTCTTACCTGTGAAATAATTGTCATACACTTTTTTTCCTACCTTTTATTCTCGCATCTCAAATAAAAGCCTATATCTATATTGAGTATCACATAGTAACATCGTCAATTCAATATTAATATTAAGAATGGATCATATCGATAGAATAGGGAACTTGAAAAGCAATTCAACTTTTCTACGGAACAAATGGTTTGAATCCCCAACTCCGGCGCACTGCCTAGAGGCAGGCGCGAGCGCGGTGGCGCGCGTTGTTGTTATATGTACGCAACTCGTCGCCCGCCCCGGCTCACGTATTTCTTCAGTCGCGGCATATTAGGTATCCATTCCATTATATATCGCTAACTCTATCGCGGGTAGTTAAAAACTGCGAACATAACTATAGTGAATAGGTTTAATATTAAGCCTACAATAATTAAACTCTATGTTATTATTTATTCGTAGACTCTATGGTAGTTTTCTTAATATTGGTAGAGCTTGCGTTGTAGAACCCCTGTACAGCAGAATATTCTCTATTTAAATAGTTTATACTTTTAAGCGGCATCGTGGCGCGTAGCCTCTACGCTGCACATGTCGTAGCGCTACGATACGTAGCGTGCACGATGGTAGCATAAATCTATACAAATAAATAAAATTGGAGTGTCTGTTTGTATATCAAAATAACACCTTTTCACTAAATGCATATGAAAGTACATACGACACCTATAACAAAAACGCGATTTAAATAATTTTTGTCTGTCTGTCTGTCTGTGTGTTTGTTCCGGGTAATCTCCGAAACGGCTGGACCGATTTTGACGGGACTTTCACTGGTAGGTAGCAGATGTTATAAGCAGTAACTTTTATTTCTAAAAACAAAAAAAAAAAAATTGGTCGTGTCGTGCCGGCTCAGAACGCGGGAGCGGGCTTTTTTGTTAGGTTAAATTCTGTATTATTTATTACTATATATTATTATTATTATATATTAGTCTGAAGGAATTTCCTGACTATTCGGCACGTGTTCAGAATTGCTGCTTTTTGCAGGACGGAATATATGTTGGGTGGTAGATTGAGAGTCTTAAGGGACTGGTGGAGCTGTTTAGGGATTACCCCCCGTAGTAGAGAGGACTATCGGCACTATTGTTACTTTTTCAAGATGCCAGAGTCGGGATATTTCGTCTTTTAGTTCGGTGTATTTGGAGAGTTTTTCAGCTATTGTGGTTTGTAAGTTATGAGTGTTAGGAATGGCAATGTCTACGAGATAACCGGTTTTGTTAGTTTTGTTTATTATGGTGATGTCCGGTCTGTTGTAGTGGATTGTTCGGTCAGTAAGTATAGCTCGGTGAAAGTATAATTTAGTCATGGTGTTTTCTAAAACAGTTTCAGGGTTATATTTGTAATACGGTTGTACATTTGTAACCAGTTTCTGTTGGTAGGCGAGCTGTTGGTGGATGATATTGGCTACTTGGTCATGCCGGTGTTTGTACTCAGTTTGGACTATGGCTTTACATGCACCTGTGATATGCTGGATAGTTTCCGGGGAGCTGCTACATTTTCTACAGATGTCGGATGGTAGATTCTTTATAATATACCTTTGGTAATTCCTGGTCTCTATGACTTGGTCCTGTATAGCCATCATAAAGCCTTCAGTCTCCAGGAAGAGTTCGCCGCGGCAGAGCCATGCGTTCGACGCTTTTATGTCGACATTAGGTTGGCATAAGTCATGGCGATGTCTTCCATGTAGAGACTTTCCAGTCCACTCAGCTATTTTCGTATTTTCGTCGGTGAGTTTTTCTTTTGCTTGGGTTGATTCGTCTTGGAGGTTTAGGGGAGTTAATTTTCGATCATTTTGGACTATTGCCTTATGGAGTGTGGAGGTTTCCATTTTATGAAAGAAAAAGTGTCTTATGTTTGTGACTTGGCTATTGTGTAGGTTAGTTATGTCAATCAGTCCCCTTCCCCCTTCTTTTCTAGGTAGCGTCAGTCTCTGTAAGCAGGATCTGGGATGGTGTTTACGGAATTTAGTCATTGTGGTATTTATGGAGCGCTGTAAAGCTTTAAGGTCAGATTTTGTCCAGTTAATATTTATTATTATGTTTTTTTTAAGTGGCAACATTTTTATGTAATATTTTTTACTTTGTATACTCTAGAAAAAATACTTTTCTGCAGACGATTTGGTCAACCAGTGTCCCTCCATCGCGCACCGTTCGCACAGTATTTACGGTTCCTTCCGCTTGTCAACATCACTCACAACGCCGGCTCTAGTCCATGTAGCGCCTGGGTCCTATCAATACCCTGGCGCCCCCTAACCTGGCCATACCACGGGCCCATGGTCTTTGAGAGCGCCGCGAGCGAATCAGGCTCTTTGAAGGCGAAGCTCGCGGCCGGGGCTCGGCGGCGCCCCCTGAGACCCTGCGCCGCTGTGCGCCGCACACCCTGCACCACAGGTGAAGGCGGCACTGTCAACACTCGCCGGTACCTAGCACCATTTATCGCACACATGTCATCGCACCACATATATTTGTTCCGAATATAATATGGTGAACCTATAGACAATAATTTACAAATATACCTATAGTTACAATACATTTCATTACAATATATTTACATAAATATCTACTACCCTTTGTTTATTAATTATATGCACAAGAAACTGGTGATTTAAAAAAATATAATATTACAAATTGTAATAAGACAATCCCGCTGAGTTTCTTGCCTGATCTTCTCAGTCGAGGTGGCGTTCCGATCCGGTTGTAGATATAAGAAATATATGTAAAAATTACTATTTGTAAGTGCCTAAACAAAAGGCTCCGTAGGCCTAAACAAAATAAACGCTTTGACTTTAACTTTCTTTTTCAAAGCGTAGTAATTGGTAACATACAAAACTAATTATTGATAGCGACGAACCTATTGGCTTTATCTATTGATCAATCGCTTGTTTAATGTGAGTGGAGAGTGTGAGTCGTGTCGTAATTAAATCGAATTTGTAGGCGGCAGGTAATGTGTAGGCGGCAGGTAATGTGTAGGCGGCAGGTAATGTGTATTGCGTAGATCGACATTAGCTGCGTTGAACACACAAGAAACTAATATATCTACCTCAATCATATAATCGGAGTTTAGAACAGCTAACCTAATTAACAAATACTTACACACCTTACTAAGTAGATATCTTTAGATAATAATAATATTATGCGACGTCTATATGTGCTGAGGACCATTTCAAAGCAACGAGCTAGTCGCGGTGCGGTACACACATGCGGTAATTAGGTACCACCGCCCTTGAATATGTAATAGCCAAGTAATACCGGCAAGCTTATGGGCGTTGCGCACTAGCCACGTATTACTGATTACATCTGTCACACGATAATGCTTTGATAATTTAATAATACAGTGAAATGGCTAGCTAGGGGCGATCCCAGGGACACCCAGACTAGCAAATGCATGTATACAAGACCGCACCTATGCATTTACAATGAATTTTAGTCCACAGTTATATTTTTACTTTCGATAATTCGACCATCCCCCAAAGCGGCGAGTGAGCAATCTCCCCAACAACACTAATGCTCTCCCGAAGCGCCACATCCTGACTTCTGTCCGCTTGTCAACAGGTGCAGAGTATTGAAGGCAGCCGTCGCGTAATGCAGCACGCCATGTAACCTCGGTGCACACTCGCAGCGCCTAGCGCGACTTCCAAAGCGCCCATCTAGCCCGCGAAGTTCAAATTTTTTGAGTTCTTTTAGAATTTTTTCAAAATCTGACAATAATAAAAGACAAATTTTGTAATTCGCGAAAAATACCGTGTGCAGTGCATTTATTAATACATTTATTTTACTCTAACTCTACTTCAGAATTTAGATAATGAGCATAATTAGCGACGCGCCACCCCTACAAACATGTACATTTGGGATAATCACACGAGTTGTGTAAGACCCGTCACCATCTTAGAGAAGGCATATAGATTTGTCGTAACGTTATGGGCATCTTATTTGTCCAGGAACATTGCCTGTGTTTCGTATTCTACAGTAGGGTAGCATTTTATAGTGCTAAGAACAATTATTTTGCAGATGATTATTAAAAAGCATAAATAGGCATGTTTAACTGTTTTCAAAAACTTAATTGACTGTTTCGTATCTACTTACTACTTACTACGCTACCCAAAGACGCGCGGTTATGCTATCGATTATTAATTTCCGATCAGGAGACTCGAGAAAGCACAATGATTTATTCGCATTAAGTGCGTGACCCTTTCCCGGAAGCGGCCGATAAATCACACGCGCACTGCCTGCAGCAGACGAGCGTGAGGGGGGACTGTAGCTAATTAAAGCTTCACATTCGTCTTATGTCGATAGAAGATCATAATATCGTTTGATTCCAATTAAATACTTAAATTACTTATGTATGTGCTTTCTTTATTTTAATTACTGCTCCGGCGACGAGCACTTACATAAAGATTTATATGTACATACAGTGCCGTTGCACCCCTTAACCCCTCGCCCCGCACTCCACTCCCCTGCTCCCGCATAAATAATGAATGCACTGAGAAGGTGCGCCTTCACTAAGCAAACGCGCCGAGCTATTAGTCTAGACGTCACGCGACACTGCACAGCGATACAGACCATAGAATCGACGATGTACCGTATACCGTATGACTGTCGCGTCCCTACGAGGCGCCGTAGCACCCGACTCTAGCCCGACTGCTACGTGATACGCTCGTAGCGCTGCCGGCTACGAGATACATCGTGAACACTACAAGAATTTTCAAGTTTTACTGGTCCCAGCCGGCCTCATTAGTAGAATAAATAAACAAATAAATTACCAAATACTTTTTATCAAACATAATGTAGGGCTACCTGCGTACAAAATATATTGTGAGGTACAAGTTCGATATGTTTCACTTTAAACAGAAATCACTTATAATGTGTGTGTAAACCGTGATTCCCGTTATCTATACAAATAAATAAAATTGGAGTGTCTATTTGTAATATCAAAATAACACCTTTTCACTAAATGCATATGAAAGTACATACGACACCTATAACAAAAACGCGATTTAATTTTTTTTTGTCTGTCTGTGTGTTTGTTCCGGGTAATCTCCAAAACGGCTGGGCCGATTTTGACGGGCCTTTCACTGGCAGATAGCTGATGTTATAAGCAGTAACTTAAGCTACTTTTATTTCAGTTATTTTTTTTTTTAATGGGGCCTTTCGCGCGGGCTCAGAACGCGGGAGCGGGCTTTTTTGTTAAGTTAAATTCCACGCGGACGAAGTCGCGGGCTCAGCTAGTTTGTAAATATGCTCACATATACTACATCAAGGATTAACACTAAAACCATTTGCATGTGGTTAAGCTCGGCAACAGAACGCGGCGCCCGGAAGGATTGACTCAGTGTATCGTCTTGAATAGCTACATCGGGAAATGTTCGTGCTGTGAAAATATCCAGGGGCATAACCTTGTACGCGGTCACAGCTGAGTCAGGGCCACAACCAGCGTAGCTAACAAGTGTAAGTACCCGTGGCCGCGCGGCCGGGGCGGGCGGGGCAGCCGGGGCGGGCGGGGCCGCCGGGGCGGTGGCGGAGACATCGACAGCGCGGCTGATAGCACTGCAGCCACGCAACTCACGGCCCTGCTGCTAGCCAGCAACACTGTTCACTACCGTTTGGGTGACCGACACCCTGCTCGCTACTTTCAGGTACCGATACAGATTCATGAACAAAATGAGTTGAAGCTTCTTTTTTTCCGACTAATATCTCAAAATATGAAGGAGATATATAAAATAATAATAATAATAATTTAGCCCTTTTGACGTCCCACTCTTGGGCACGGGCCTCCTCTCAACACGAGAGGGATTCAGGCCATAATCCACCACGCTGGCCCAGTGCGGGTTGGCGGATTTCATATGTCTTTCGAAAATTTGTTAGATCTTCTAAGACATGCAGGTTTCCTCACGATGTTTTCCTTCACCGTAAGCGAGTGATAATCATATAGAAATTATGATTCGCACATAGATTTCCAAAAATCCAGAGGTGCGAGCCGGGGTTTGAACCCAAGACCAATCAGCTATCACAGCTTCGAGATATAGGAGATATATAGAGAACATTTTTGTGCGCGCCGGGCGTGACTGTGCTAAACACTACCCCAAGGAGACGCAAATGAAAAAGGCTATTTTTATATACAAAACATATTTAATATGTTCTTGTTGTTACATCACGTCACATCGGGCTACATGTACAAGATGCGAGCGTGGGTCGGCCTGGCTCGGCAGTCAGCAGTCGGCCCGCCCGCCCGCCCGCCCGCGCGCGCGAGGCCAGGCAAGCGGCCTGCGGCAGCGCGGTGGCGCCCCCCCACGTTCCGTTACTTCTTCACACTTATCACACACCACTTTTTACCATTTTGCAGTTCCAACACAATACATTAGTACCTATCTACTGGCATGAATCCGCTTGATCTAGCTCATGAGTTCCAAAGGACTAATATGATTATGTACCTATATTCAAAATGCACTAAATGTATATTTACCTATTTAATACCAAGTTATCCCTAACTATAGTTAGGTACGAGTAATTACATGAATTATCAACAAAGTCAGTAAATCTTATAAAAGTTACAAATTCGTTGTTCACTTAATATATTTTAGGAAGTTTACTGAAATCATTTCAATAATAAATAGGTACCTATGTACTATGTACGAATGTTAGAATGCAGTTAAATTAGGTATTGATCATCATTAATACCTGTGTACCCAATAAAAGTTAAAATGATAAAATCAAAATGTTGTACCGTAAGATTGCACACCGCAGCACCGACTCGAGCGGTTCTCGCCCACGCACAGGTTCTCACGGTGTAGCCGCGTATTATATTATGTATACGTATAGTCTCATCGTCTACGCATTTTGGAAAGCAACCGAGCAACACTCTCTTTACACTGTTGCAAGGTATTCAATTTATTAACTGAGCGTGTGTAACAACATGAGCCAGAGCAGCGCGGACGCAGGCACCGCCCGCGCCGGCGCGGGCGCGCGGCTCGACAGCGCGCTGGCGTGGCACTCGGCCTCGTCCGCCGGCAGCGCCAGCAGCGCGCGCGCGCCGCCCCCAACCCGGCACCTGCTGCGCCGCGCCGCCTCGCGCGCGCCCCGCGCCCCGCCGCCCACCTCCGCCGCCCAACGCCGCAGCCATGCCCCCACCCACGACACCGAGCACCCGCACCGCAGCGGGTTGCCGGCCACCACCAGACCACCTGTGCATTTAAAATTATCTACATATATGTATACTAGCTGTGCCCCGCGACTTCATCCGCGTAGTATTGGATTATTGGGTTAAAAAGTATCCTATATGTTAATCCCGGTTATAATCTATCTATGTTCCAAATTTCATCCAAATCCGTTCAGTAGTTTTTGCGTGAAGGAGTAACAAACATACGAGGTGTGTTCAAAAAGTAAGGTGACTTTATATTTTTATGAAAAACTATTTATTTATTCATCAATATTTATGTTGTTCCCTTCAAAGCAATCGCCCTTAGATATAATACACTTGTGCCAACGCTTTTTCCAATTCTCAAAGCACTTCTGATAATCACTTTCTGGTATAGCCTTCAGCTCTTCCAGCGATGCAGTTTTTATCTCCTCAATTGTTGCAAATCTTCGTCCTTTCATATGTCTCTTCAGTTTTGGGAACAGGAAAAAGTCGCATGGGGCCATATCCGGTGAATATGGTGGCTGAAGCATGATTGTAGTGCCGTTTTTGGTCAAAAAACTTCTACAAGCAACGATGAGTGAGCAGGTGCATTATCGTGATGCAAACGCCATGAAATGTTTACCCACGATTCGGGACGTTTCTTTCGTATTGCTTCTCGCAAACGGCGCATAACTTCAAGGTAATACTCCTTATTAACCGTACGCCCTTGTGGCAAGAACTCATGATGCACCATGCCCCTACAGTCTAAGAAAACTGTAAGCAAAACCTTCACATTGACGTGCTGGGGCGTCCAGAGCGAGGTTCGTCATTGGCATCTTCTCGGCCATCTTGGAAGGGCTTGTACCACTTATAAACGTTTTTTTTACTAAGAGTAGACTCACCGTATGCCACTGTCAACATTTCAAGTGTTTTGGAGCACTTAATTCCATTTTTTACACAAAATTTTATGCAAACGCTTTGATCCATTTTTTTTTATAGAAGAAAATCGCCGAGCACACCAAAATATGTCTGACCTTTATAACTGTCCAAAATAAACTAAACATGCTATACACTTGAAAATTGCAACATATGCTCAGGACATGTGTACCAACGCAACAAAATAAAAAAATCGAAAATCAAATGTACGTTGCCCGCGAAATTCAAAAAGTCACCTTACTTTTTGAACACACCTCGTACATACATACATACATACATACATACATACATACATGCATCCACACTCACAAACTTTCGCATTTATAATATTAGTAGGATGAACGCACTCTACACACGTGTTTCTATAAAGACTCGCCTTAAATTAAATACCAATTATATTGATTACTTAGGTATACACAGTTCTTACCAGGAAGGAGTTTGGTGGCGAGTCGGTTCCAACCGGTGAGGTTTGGATACAACGTGGCCGGGTTGAAGCTAAGGAGGTGGTTGTCGCTGAGATCGAGCGCAAGGTGCGGCACGCGCGCCAGCGGCCGCAGCAGACCCGCAGGCAGCGCGCTAACGCCCGTGCTGCACAAGTGTAACGCTAGCGCGCGTTGTTCGCCCAGTGCAGAGAACGCGTCCGCTGTCACCCGCCGCAGCGCACTGCCGCGCACCTCTAGCACTCGCAACTTGGGCGCGTGAAGTCGCGTAAGCTGCACGTCCAAAGTGTCCTCGCGTATGTGCAGCACTAGCGACTCCAGTGCTAGTGCAGATGACGCTATGTCCCCTGTCGTCGTGCCTCCACGCTCGCTTCCCATCGGACTCTCCAGCGCGAGCGAGCGCAACGAGGGCAATGGCCGGAGTGCTAGCGGCTCGATCACCGCCAAGTGCCGGAGGTGTTCCATATGTAGGTGCAGCAGCCGGTCGAGCCCCTCGAACGAGCTTCGCGCGACTCGCACTATGGGGTTAGAAGACACGTCTAAGGAGATGAGCCGCGGCAGGGCTGCCCACATTGCCGGCTCAAGGGACGTGAGTCTGTTCCGCGCGAGGTCGAGCACGCGCAGTCGTCCGAGTCGGCGCACGTCGGGCTCGCGGTAGGAAGCGACATGGTTTCCGGCGAGGTCGAGCTCGGTGAGGTTGGCTAGCGGCAGATACGGAATCGTGCGCAGTCGCGCGGTGGCTAGCGCCAGTCTTCGAAGCCGCGGCAGATGGTGGAACAGTTCCTTGAAGTTGGTTTTGATCGCGTTGTGGGAAAGATCGAGGCGACGCAGGCGCGCGAGGCCAGTGAAAGTGTTGTCCGAGAGGACGGTGAGTGCGTTGTGTGCGAGGCTCAGCTCGTGCAGGAAAGTGATTTCGTGGAACATCGCCGCGTCTAAGTTCTCGAGGTAGTTGCGTGCCAGCTCGAGCCGGCGTAACGTGAAGCCCACCTGCGCGAGCGCGCTGCTTGGGAATATGACGAGCCGGTTGTCACTCAGGTCAAGGAGCTCGAGTATGGTGTTCTTAAAGCAGTCGCGAGGCAGCGAGCGCAGCTCGTTAGCGTCGAGTCGCAGGTGGCGCAGGCGACGCATGTTGTGGAACTGATCCGCGGACAACTGGGCAATCTTGTTGCGCGACAGGTCTAGGATTTGCAGCGCAGGCATGTCGGCGAACGCTCGCCTCTTGACTATGCTGATCTCGTTGTTGTGTAGATTGAGAACCTCTAATTGCTGCAGGGATCCAAAGGCAGCATTATCAATGTATATAATTTTGTTATGCGATAGAATAATTTGTCGTATGTGTTGACCCAGGGAATCGAAGAAATCTTTTGACAAGCTTTCCAGCAAATTATGCGACAAATCCAGAATATTTATAAAAACATTTGATCCTCCACCCGACAGTGAAGATATTCGATTATAACTGGCGTTCACCGAAAAAAATGTCTCCTCCCTCGATATGTTTTCGAAATACTCCGTAGAAAACTTGAGCAAGTGATTGTCCCGCATGTCCAGCACCTCCAGCTTCGGGAGCCGGCTGAACGCGCGCCGCGCTACGAACTCGATCACGTTCCCCGCTAAGTTTAAATATACCAAGTTCAGTAAATTGACGACGCTACGCTCGCTGATATTGTGGACGCGATTGTACGCCATGTCGACGCTCTGGAGCTCTGTTAGTTGTTCGAAGAATCCACCGTTTATCTTGTTTATGTAGTTATAAGCTAGTCTTAGTTCTTTCAGTCTAGAGGAGCGATTCGTCACGGTGAATTCGCTTGGAAATTCTACAATTTTATTAAAATCCAAATTGAGATACTGCAATGAGGGAAAATTCTGTATATCCTCGGACGTTACGTGGTGAATATTATTATTATCAAGAGTAAGCCACGAGAGGCCGTCGCCGGGTGGCACGAGCGGAAACTCGCCGCTGAAAAGCGCCGACGATATTTCGAGCGTCTGCAAAGAGGTGAGATTGACGAAGGCAGCCGCGTCCGCCTGGTACAGCTCATTGAAGCTGAGAAGCAGCTCGCGCACCGGCAGTGACGCCGGGAACGCGTCGCTCGCCACCTGCGCTATCCTGTTGCCCTTAAGATTTAAAGTTGTCAGAGCGTCTGACCATGCACCGAACACATCCCCGCTCACCGCATAGATCTGGTTGTATCCGAGATCCAGATATGCGAGAGTCGCGGGCATCAACTCACGAAGTGCGACCGGAAACGTCGATAAGAAGTTGCCCGCCACGGATAACGAATGCAGGTGAAGCGGTAACTCGATTAAATTTTCCAACCGGTTGTAATTTACTGACAAATGACGAAGTCTCGACAATTCGCGGATGCTCAGAGGCAGCGAAGTCATCTCATTATGGTCCAAATCTAAACGCTCGAGGTCTCGTTTAAGCGCGTGCACGGTGTCATCAGATAAGTGACTCAGCTTATTGTAAGCTATGGACAATTTTTCTAGTCTCCCACTATCTAACACGAAAGAAGGCATGGAGGTAAAGTCGTTGAGGTCCAATACGAGATGCTTCAATTGCGTCCCGTGCTGAAAGTGCAACTCGAACATGTCGTCCAGCTCGTTGTGGCTCAGGTCGAGGGAGTCGATTTTGGAATGTTCGGTTCGGCAAGTGCGGTTCGCGGCGGGTTGCAGCATGTTGTTCCGCAGACGCAGGTGGCGCAGCCGCGGCAGCCCCGCCAGCGCCGCGCAAGGCACGCGCCGCAGCAGATTGTCGGAGAGCTGCAGCACCGCCAGCGAGGCCGGCAGCGCGCCGCCGCCCACCGTGTGTAGCCCGTTGCCGTCCAGCTCCAACTGAGACAGTCGCCGCAGCGAGGTTAGTGCGCCCTTGCTCAGTGCGTACAGATCGTTGTTGCTGAGCGATAGCGAGCTCAGCGAGTCCACCAGGAAACCCCAGTCCATACTAGAGTCGAGATCGCTGATATGATTGCTGTAATAACAACATCACTTTAACCATAAAATATAATTCAAAATAATAAAGAAAATTGTATCGCGAGTTTACGTACTTCTGCAAATTGAGCCAGTTCAACACTTTTAACTCACGAAGGGATTCCAAAGGGACTTCTGTGAATTCATTGTAGCCTAAATCTAGCGAGGCCAGCGTCGACACCATCGACCTGTTGGAACGATAACGCCATGTGAGAGAACCAGTATCGATGAAGCGGCACAGCTGGAGGGTACGCATGTAATGTACTTAACTAAATACGTACGCGAGTGCGCCGGGCTCGATGTGGTGCAGGTGCGAGGCGACGAGCACGAGCGTCCGCAGGCGCCGCCCGTCCAGCGCCGCCTCGCCGAGCGCGCCCAGCCGCGCCGCCGACACGGACACATGCCACGCGCCCGCCTCTGCTGACCACTGGCCCTTATAGACTAGCCCTTTACCTTGTTTTGTTTTTTTCTCGCTTTTTCTGTTTTGTGTATTTTTATACGGCACAACTTGTGCCAAATCTATACAAATAAATAAAATTGGAGTGTCTGTTTGTAATATCAAAATAACACCTTTTCACTCAATGCATATGAAAGTACATACGACACCTATAACAAAAACGCGATTTAAAAAAAAATTGTCTGACTGTCTGTGTGTTTGTTCCGGGTAATCTCCGAAACGGCTGGACCGATTTTGACGGGACTTTCACTGGTAGATAGCTAATGTTATAAGCAGTAACTTTTATTTTAGAAAACAAAATTTTTAAAAATGGGTCCTGTCGCTTGGGCTCAGAACGCGGAAGCGGGCTTTTTTGTTAAGTTAAATTCCACGCGGACGAAGTCGCGGGCTCAGCTAGTAAAACCTACTTTTCTTTTTTGTTTTTATAGATTTTAACACCTCAAGCATCGTGACTCATTAGGTACCTATTATAACACAGGACATTATGAATTTTACATTATAAGCTAAGTATAATTCGTGAAAACAATTTACTGATGATAATGAATGCCTTAAAGTATGTTTAACGCGGTGAAACAACCTGTCTCCGGGAACCTGTGGAAGGGCACGTTGTTGCAAGTGACGTGGTCGGCGCGGCAGTGGCACAGCGCGTTGGCGGCACAGGGCGCGAGGGGCACGAGGGGCGCGAGGGGCGCGGCGGCAGGAGCGGCCAGCGCGGCGCACGCCGCCGCCAGCGCCGCAGCCAGCGCGCGCAACCGCATCGCTGCCACCGCGCGGCCTGGTGCAGCGCCTTCCCAGCGCAGCGCTGACTCACATCCTGGTCCACTCCCTCTGAATCAATTCACCTTATCAGATTATCAACTCAATCAAGTAGGTACGGCCAAATCACGAAATTATAGAACATATAGGCATAGCGCGTTATAGGAAATTCAGGTAGCATTACTGCGTCCGACCGGTAGCGGTATTCAGCTTCAGCCGTTACATCAGATCAAATGGCGTCGTGTCTCGACTCGCGCATATAAAATACAAACGATAATAAAAATGAAATAAATTAAACTGAATTATCAGCCTTTAAACCTAATAGTTCTTTAAAATCATTGTGTAACGGTAAAGACAGAGTAGATCGGTCCATGAAATCCGGCGTTTATCAATTAGTTTGCGATGAGTGTAGTAAGGTTTATATAGGGCAGACAGGTCGCAATTTTAATATTCGATATAAGGAGCACCTAGCCGATTTTAGAAACAACCGTCTCGATAGGTCCCATTTTGCTAAACATTTGTTAGAAACAGGTCATAGTTTGAATAATAGTCATAGTTTTGATGTAGTCCACATATGTAATAAGGGTCTCAGGTTGTGTGTGTTGGAGCGTTTAGAAATTGTTAGGCGGAGTAGGGCCACGTTGTTGAACGAACAGATTAGTTTTGACGCCTCCCCTTTACTTAATTAATTTTCATTTCAATATCAAAGTCGCTCAATTGATCATCCGAGTGGCGGGGGTAGTGTGGATGGCAGTTGATCGCTTATATAAGGCGTGCGCGCGGTACTTCGTCGCACATTCGTCGCCCAACTTTCCTGAGGATGTCTCGTTCAGAGGCGAAGCACGTGTCGAATTTTATTTTTAATTCGCTTTGTTCCGCGGAAAATTGAACATTATTAGGGTCCCTGACACTCATGACTGACAAACTCGACCGACGGAGTTAGGTTTTGTTGACCTCGTCCATTATCGATCAACCTATTTGATTTATAATTTTGGAGGTTAACAAGCCAAGGGTTAGTGGTGGGTCCTTATCCTAAATTGTTTTTTTTTTTGTATTTTCCTCGTTTACATCCAAGGGGAGGAGCCCGGCCCCGGCTCCTAAAGAGAAGTAACACGACGCGGCGCCTAGCCTGCATGCTCCCTGTCTTCACGACACAAGCAGACAAAAAGTCGCAACATTTTAAAATGTATAGACAAATAGGGTCGGGCGTCGGGTGACTACCTACACAAAACATATTTCCCGATTCACCAGTTTCGTTGATTCATTATATTATTCTTCGATTTCAAGGTATTTCATTGGGCAGTTTCCTTCCCGACCCACTTAGTTTATGTAACTTGTCCAAGAAGCCGTAGGCTGCGGCCGTACAGGTTTACCGCCAGCGAGTTGGTCCTTAAAATAGTTACCTACTGCAAATGCACAAACTATTAAAATGGCGTCGTCGCTTCTGAAAAAGTAAATAGGCACAAACCTACTTAATTATGTTGTAAAATAAGATAACTCTATTTATTAACACTGTCAAGAAACTGAACGATGGGCAAGCCGACTGTTAACAACTGAACGATGGGCAAGCCGACTGTTAACAACTGAACGATGGGCAAGCCGACTAACCAACACAACTGACGAATTACGTACACCCACCCATTGACGATTTTTATGACCAAGATCCCCTTTACAATATTATATAACTATATATATATAACTGTTGTCTCTGAGGTGAGGTGTTGGTCATGCTCACTTCAATGTCCTTGTTTGCGGTGGCTTTGTGGAGCGGGTCACCCTCTTCCCTCTATTATGGTTGAGGAGAGTGATGCCGCTTTTCAAGTCATGCTCGTGCGCGGGCGCTGCTTGCGGGGATTGGTCCACTCACTTTCCTCTTAACAACATTGTCGTTAAATACTATTTATTTACTTAGCATGGAAGGCATCACACCAAAGCAATTATCATAATATCCACCCCTGTTTTATCAATTATTATTTGGTTCGTAAACGTTTCATTTGATGTAAGTATGAGTAGGTATGCACATCACACTAAACTAGCATTCTCATTTGATTTACATTATTACATATATGATTATTATTTACTATTAGCTATTTAGTGGCAATGGTGTTGCCTGCTCATATTATTATTTTTTATGCTGTTCCTGAGAATGTACACTATCTTTCATTCATTGAAAAGAGTAACCATTGAGTTTCTTGCCGGCTCTTCTCAGTGGAAGCAGCATTCCGAACCGGTGGTAGATTCTGACTATTCATAAATGCTTTGTTGGCTTACATGAATAAAAACAATTTTGAATTTTGAATTTGAATATTAATATCATCATCTTAAAAGTGGGAAATGATACGAGAAGCATACATCTAGTGGTAGTGGTACTTGGTGATCGTAGAGAGCTAAAATTGTTTCTGAAGGTAGGAGATAGAAGGAGGTAGTACTGTGGTAGGGAAAGATCCCTGGATAAGGATCTAATCTTCTTCAATAGCAACTGGAATAAGTGGAAGTCTGTTTAGGTGGATTTTGACCACCTGTGTCTCTGAGAAAACCTTCAACAGCAGAGGTTCTGCCTGAAGCTCTGCGAAACGCCGTGACGTAAAGCCGTTAGCTCGTTAGCTCTAGGTAGCAGATGTAGCAGAGGTAGATAGTAACGGTGATAAACAATTAGAGTTGCGAGTATCCTCATTAACCTTTCCATTGTTTGGGCGCTGAGTCGACCCTCACCCCGCCTTTCTGCACACCCCACTTCCACCCACACAAAGCTACCAGACTCCACCACATATAGGTACAGCGCGTTAAATGACGTGGACATTCACATTTTCGACAATTTTATGTGTAGGTACGTAGTAAGTACTTCCGAGAACCCATAGTAAGCTAAATACGTTCAAACACATACCTACCTACTTAAACATTATCATAAATAAAAATGTATGCATGTAGGTATCTTCAGATCCCCTTAAAATATTCATGGATTCCATTTATCTATGTGACTGAGGCGCTGCGCTCGAAATGCCAGCATAGGACACACATGGATATGTGCCATCACCGGACCCGGCCATCGCCCCCCGACGAATGCAAATATTATACGTAAGTATTAGGTAATTAGATAATTGTCTTCGGAAGCGCGAATCAAAAATTTTGAGACTCTACCGCGATGGCACTTCCGCCACGAGCCCTCTAATTGTAGTGGTTACATACTCTTTGGAGCCCCCCCTGCGCCGGCGGGGTTGAGCGACCGGAGGCAGGTGTCTGCGCTGTTAGTAAACGCATCTCATCGAATTTGGCGCGGTCGCGTCTTGGATGGGCGACAAAATTATAACACCTGAATCAGCTATTCTAATTTTGTTCGTCCATTCGGATAAACGTGACCTGGTTTTATTTTTCGGGTTCCGTAGTCAATCTAGAAGCCCTTATAGTTTCGCCATGTCCGTTAGTCCATCCGTCATACGTCACAGTTCTTTTATTCGGGGACTTAGGGCTAGAAAGCTGCAAATTGGCACAAAAATAGAGTATTGGTACCGCTACAAAACTATGGTTTCATATTGAAAGCAAAATTATTTTAGGGCACCTCCCGTGCTTGGGAAGGGGATGAACCAGAGAAACGTTTACTCAACCCCTCGAGTGGAAAATCGTGGATTAGGTATTTTAAAATAATTATGAAATTTATTTGGCAGTTTTTCAAAATTAATTCCTGTTTACCAAATATTAAGCTTCAAGTGACTTTTTTACGTTTATGTAACTATAGTTGTAAACACATTCAGAGTTGTTTATGGTAACTGAGAAAACCTACTTACAGCCAAAAATATAATTTTGTTATTGAAATGGCTACGGAACCCTACATTAAGTTTGTACCGACAAACACTTGGCCGGTTTTTAAATGCAAGTTAATACATACATTGATGGTTTCCTGCTCAAAGGTTTTCAAAGCAACGTGAAAATTGCGCCACTATGTAATAATTCGCCTTAAAAATATTTTTAGCTTTGAAGATCTAACACAAACATTAACTAAAATCTAACACACACATCTAACTACGTACTTCTTCTAACAGTACAAACTTCAATTTAATGTTTCTTCTTCTCAAAACCAGGCCTTTTTTCCATGACTTTGTAATGGGATCTGCTTTCAGCCCATGTATGAACACTATCTACACCAAAGACCTTTTAGACATTTTCGCTTTGCTGATCTAGGTACACTATGTTCCAAAAAGTTTAAGATCACTTTTGAGAAGTTATTCTAAATTGAAGACAGTAAATATTTGTAGTGCACAGACAGATCTCGGCAATTAGTTATTTAAATGAGCACAACACATTATTAAAACTCTACCATTTAAAATTCTTAAACACAACACTAAGCTACAGTTAAGTATTTAATGATGGTATTACTGAACCCGACCGTAAAACAGCAGGTACCGAGCAAATAGGCACATCGAGCGTATATCCTCGTCGAGAGCCGCCGCTCGACTGGATGAAACTGACGGACAGGACCGGAAGTGGGCCGCCGCTGGAAAATCTGGCACGATCGCACAGTCTGTCACCCCCAGCGGCGCGGCGGCGGCGGCGGCGGCGGCCGGGGTAGCGTAGCGACAGCGCCTGCCCGCGCGTTGTTAGAGCCCCTACTATTATAGTTCGATGAGCAACAAGTTTAATCTTAGTGAGTTAATTTACTTTTAGAGACTTGTGGGGAAATTATCGCTGACTCTACTGGTTTATCGCATTTAATTAAAATATCCTTACTATAATATTATAAATGCGAAAGTAACTCTGTCTGTCTGTCTGTCGCGCTTTCACGCCAACACCACTGAACCGATTTAAATGAAATTTGATACACAGGTAGTCTAAAGCCTGAGAAAGGACATAGGCTACTTTTTAATCTGAAAAAAGGGTTGTAGTTGTAAGGGGTTGAAAGGGGGGGTCGAAAAGTAGTATGGAAGTATCGTCATTTTTAGAGCTAGAAGCTTGAAACTTATTTTTTAGGCTGTGGATTCGATATAAATAAATATGACATTCAAAGTTTTTAAAAGTTTTACCCTCGTGGGTGTAAAATAACAATAGCGAATAGGGGATGAAAGTTTGTATGAAAATCCTTACAGCTCTTTGTGGTGAAACACTCATTAAAGTATTTATACGTATGTGTCTTATTTGTAAAATAATTAACCTAAATAATTAAAAATGCCACCCAAAGACACTATTCCACGCGGACGAACTCGCGGGCACAGCTAGTATTTAATAAAAGATAATTATATAACAAACTAAAACCAGGACAGTAATAACAATAAAATTAGAACAAACAGAAGAAATTCAGACGACCGCTTGGCGCAGTGGTTGGAGCGTAGGCCGCTCGGCTCACTGAACATGGTGGTTGCGGGTTCGATTCCCGCCGGGGCAAATTTCGGAAAGGGCCTTTTCGTAATATGCCCTAGTCTGGGTGTCACTGGGATCGCTCCCAGTCCATTGTATGGTACCCATAGTAGAAGCATTGCTTAGTTTGGGACCATACAGTTGGCGATATTTAATTTAGTTTATTTAAAATTCAATAGCCTCTTACCTACTAGCGACCCGCCCCGGCTTTAATACCCGAAGCTGTGTATTAGTTGACAAGTACCTATTTGTCGAGCCATGCACAATGAAGGGTTCCGAGTCATTGAAGGGGATCCGTTTAAAATTTCACCCCAGGTTGAAATAGGTAAGTACTAAAGTTGTTAACATACTACTACCGACATCTATCGACACCGTTAAATACTAAGAAATGCACTAATGAACATAAAATATAATTTTATTGCTGTTATTGCATTGAAATTGGTGAACAATGTATCCATTTTCGACTGCATAATCTTATTAATGTTTTTGCAATAGAAAATTTTAAGAAGTGGCGGAATTCATTACGTAAATGCTGATTTAATATTTAAAAGTTAAAAATCTCGGAATCGGATTTTTTGATGATAAAATGTTGTATGAAAACAAACACCATTCTATTTGAAAATACCTTTTCAACGTACTCCACATGCTGAGGTAACTAAAAAAAAATTATCCCCTCTTTCGATATTTGGGGAGGTATATAAAAAAAAATAATTTTGCTACATTTTATATTTTTGAAAATGAGATCTACACTTAAAGTATTTTTGTACCAAATTACATTAGCTTCCGTCAGAATCTGTTGAAGTTATGACCCTGTGACAGACCGGACTGACGGACGGACGGACGGGCTGGATTTTCTTATAAGGGTTCCTCGTAGGGACTACGGAACCCTAAAAAAAACATAACACGAATTGATAACCTCCTCCTTTTTGAAGTCGGTTGAAAATTGCCCACAATGAAGTGTTAAACACAGTTCTATTATTTTTGTAGGCGAGATTTGAACCGTTTAAAACGATTTATTTGTGGTTTAAAACGCCACATTTTATTTAAATCGGTTGTTTTACACCTATAGGTGTGTAGCACCTGAGTCAAATACAGGTACCTACCATCGCTTCGTAAATTGTAGTAAATTATGTCAATGATATACCTATTATGATTAGCACCAAAAATCTTGATACCTTCTATACAATTAAATAGGCTACAGCAGTTCTCAGCATCAATATCGGACCAGCATGGCATGGCGCGGCGCCTGTCCTGAATCCCTTTAGTACCTTTGTTGAATTGAAGGGGTAGGCAGTGATGCACCCAAATAGAAAATGTATATCTTTAGTCAACGTTATTTGAATTATTTCGCTAGTTGCAATTATGCTATACTCGTACCTATTGCTTTATTACTTAGAAACTGCCTTACTACCTTATAGGTCATAAATTTACATAATATCTTTGTTCATACTAAAAGTGAAAACTGAACAAGGCTTTCTAATGTCCATTCTCATTTAACAGCAAATACACTTCTGTCTCATTTACATCACTAGCCCTGTGACACATCACACGGTGCTGATGCTGGCGTGAGGTGCTACAGTTAACTCCGACCACCATGCCAGACACTTAGTACCTTGAGGATTTTGTTACATAACATCCTATTCCATTATGAGCCCCCCGTCGAAAGAGGGGTGTTGTAAGTATACAATGTGTATCTGTGTGTCTGTGTGTGGCATCGTAGGGCTCAAGCGGATGAACCAACTTTAATTTAGTTTTTTTTTAATGAAAGCTGCTTGATTGAGTCTTCTAAGCATGATTCCAGAAAATCTGTTCAGCTTTCAGCTGTTTTAAAATTATCAGCACTTTTCTAGTTAATAAAAGGATACGACTATATGCGTAAATTCCACAGATATTGTCAATTCGAAATTTGGTATCCATGGTAACCTTGACCTGATGCTGCTGTCAACTGGAATCTGTAGGATACCGAAATTCTCACCAACTTACAGCAGTGATAGTCTTAAGGCTCATTGTAATGGTCTTAATGAATAGGTTATAGATAAGCGATGTTCATGGTCTGATGGATGGAGCAGGAAAGATAATGAGGATAAATTGGTGAGGGATTCTATGTTCAGTTGTTAAATCGATATGAAATTTTGGAGTATGTTTAAGTAATTTTTGTTAGGTAACCTTAACCTTACGCTGCAGCATCACCTGGAATCTACAGGATACCCTACTCCTCACTAACTTACGGTTTGGGTTCATTAGAATGGTCTCAATGAATAGATTATAGATATAATACTGTCCTTAGTATTGTGTACTAAGCGATTAAGCGTCGTCGTATCAGTGATTTTTTAAACTTATTTTTATTGTTCTTTTGCTTGAATGATGAGCAAGTGGTCAGCTCTGGTCTCGAAGCTTTTAAGAACCCTGAGGCCAATTCTCAGTTTTGATAGAATGCGAGTCGAGAGTCGCGCGACAGCGGTTAACAGAGTTGGGCCACTGAAGGCCTTCAATTTGGCTTGTGCTTGACCAGATACCCGGGACCGAAAGTTCACTAGCTCTATGAATCATGAACAGAAGCGCTCAGGGTAGGTATTCACAGTTGGCGGAAAGTTTCCGATGTCGGCTTCCATCCTTTCTTACATAATATGAATTGGAAGCTGTTGTTTCCGACACGGAAACTCCGTTTATTGTGAATATCCCCCTGATGTGTTTTCTTGGCCTTTATTAATATTATTAGATATGTTAGCTAACGTAATTAACTAATGCATATTGTTTGTACTTGTGGGTTCTTGATTAATTGCCCTTGATTTAATTATTATTTGTTACTAGCTGAGCCCGCGACTTCGTCCGCGTGGAATTTAACTTAACAAAAAAGCCCGCTCCCGCGTTGTAAGCCCCACCGCGACAGAACCCATTTTTTCATTTTTTAAAATTTTGTTTTTCTAAAATAAAAGTAGCCAGTAAAATAAAAGTTACTGCTTTTAACATCAGCTATCTACCAGTGAAAGTCCCGTCAAAATCGGTCCACCCGTTTCGGAGATACTCTTTGATTACATGTGTTTTTATTTTTTTACGCGGAACCCTAATTGTTTTTCAAAAATTAAAGTAGCCTAAGTTACTCCCTATTACATCAGCTATCTGCCAGTGAAAGTCCCGTCAAAATCGGTCCAGCCGTTTCGGAGATTACCCGGAACAAACACACAGACAGACAGACAGACATACAGACAGACAGACAGACAAAAATTTTTTAAATCGCGTTTTTGCTATAGGTGTCGTATGTACTTTCATATGCATTCAGTGAAAAGGTGTTATTTTGATATTACAAACAGACACTCCAATTTTATTTATTTGTATAGATAACTTAATCTGCTAGCACTCTTTGCATTATAATTAAAAAGTAAAAGGACAGTAGTCGATGTTTTAAAAAATATAAATGCATGGTCAGATTGATTGGAACGGAAAAGAGGAAATGTAAATAATTGTGATGATGGGATTCATTTAATAATTAAACTAGTATATTCCTATTAATAAACTTAATATTGAAGACAAGCGAAGACCTGACTTTCAGATTACCCAATATCTACCCCTTTGGACAACAGATAGATATGATCCCATCAAAAACAAAACTTGTAAAAAAACCCAAGTCTCGCAACTAAGTTCTCTACTGTAAAAAGAGGTGAGATACATGTAATACCCAGTCAGTTATTTATTAAGTCTCTACTTAAGGGACCTTCTGTCTTCAGTATTACGTATTACGTACCTAGCTAACCTAACAACATCTTATTGTAACCATATGAATATTAAATAGTACATTGTTACACGAGTGGTGAAAGTGACTTATTTAGTCCCGAGACGGGGTTCGCTAATAGTTCGAGGTACAAAATAAGTCTTTCACCCGAGGTAAACACTGTGCTTTTCATTATGAATACAAGGAAAGTAAAAATAAAAACCGGAATTGGCTAAAGAAATAATACAAGGAAGTATAAACAATACTCTACAACTCAACAAAAAAAGATCGCATTGCCGCCTATTTTTTTTTTTCGTTGGCCGGCTAACTTCATTATTTAGCCATTATTTTTCATTTTCATCATTAAATATTTTGCCCAAATCTATGTTATTTTAAAGAAATTCTTGAAACTAAATTATAATTAAGTCATTTAAAAATATATATTCTTTAATTAATACTTAACTTTATGTTATTTCAATTTTACATCGTGCTGTAATTGAGTGACTGTAGAAAAAGTTTGAACATGGTTCCATAGAAATGTGAAAATGGAACTAGTTTTTTTTTTAATAATTTGACAGCTGTCAGTTGAAAGCGATTCTCCCGGGCCGGAAAAGAATTACTTTCAACCCGCTCCTCAGGGACTTCAGACCGACTTTCAGAGTATGAGTAATGAAAAATCCTTTGTTTTAATTAAATAGATTGACTTGGCCATCGCACTAAACAATACATGGTGTTTTCATGCGATGGCCAAGTTTTGACTAGTTATAATTCTTGAACTACTGGTTCAAATTGAATGAAATTTGAAATATACCGTGTTTATACAATGCCTGCTTGGTTACTGAAAATTCAGCGTTCTATAATCCACAACGTAGAGGTATGTGGATAAAAATCCACAACGAAGTTATAGTGGGTCGAAAATGGCCTGAACTGCTTCGAGAAAAGATGGTACGGCCGTGCCGCGCTCGACGTTCCGTGCTCGACTTGGGGGGGGGGGGGGGGGGGGGGCACTGCCGTGCCCCCAGAAGTTGATAAAATATTCACTTTGATTATTATCAGATTGCTGATGTGAATTGTGAAGCTACTGTGGTACAAGACCTCCATAATCTGATCTAGGTGTACAACATATTGTAATTTTATTTATTTTATATGGAAATGAAACAGCTGCTTAATAATATAGTAGTTTTTTTTTATTTAACCTAGACATCACTTCACTTCCTTGACCTGAAGACCTGCAACAAGAAAATAAAAGCATCAGTTTGGTGTTGATCCTGGCGGCTTGCACAAGTATTGATAGTGATAGTACCGAATACTGATCAATTGTTTGAATCTTTCCATACATTGGTTTATGTATAATATGCTCATAACTCATACTGACCAACCCCTAGTCATTGTACCTATTAATGAACATTTTGTTTCAGAAAATAACACCTATGACCTTAAACAACACAGTTGTTTGGTTATTAATAGTCCAGAACATGCTGATAAGGTTCAATCCCTTAACTTGTAACTAATACTGGAAAAAAACATACAAATCAAATAAAAGAAATAAATTAATATCATGTCTTCTGGATCACTAAATTCGTATATATACAGCCTGGCGCTACCATGGCGACCATAAATTAACACACGTATTAGGCTTCGCATTGTCTGATTTTCGAGATATTTAAATTTTATTAAACATTATTATTCATTGAATTATTCAACATTTTCTGAAATACCATTTTGGATCAGCCTGTACATAAATAACTCTAGCGCAAATGTCACCTGCCGAGGTCACGGATAATATTATTTCTGCAATTAAATTAAAACGTAAAAGAAATACTATTAGAAATAATAATAATACTATTAGCTCGCCCCACTCCAAGTAGTAGGTAAGAGCGTAAGAGTAGCTGAATGAATCGGATTTCAAGGGTGATGCCAATTTGATTACTTTATTTAGTATCTATTTTGTTTGATTTAGTTTTTTTTCTATTTACGGGCTTTTTTTTTTTTTTATTGCTGTTATGATTATTGACCACTAGCCCTACCTGTGTGTTAAATTAAAGTCGCCATGGTAGCGCCAGGCTGTATATAGACTCAAACTGTACCTGAAACCGTTTACAAGTGCACACTCTAAACTCATAATCTTATCCAAAAATATAATGTTGCATGCACGGTGCACAACTAACCGGGGGGTAAGCTCTGCTTGAGCTTCTCCGCCTTCTCCTTGTCAGTGATGACGAGTGTGTACAGGAAGCGCGAGCACCGCACCTTGAACTTCACATTCTCCGGGTTCTTCTTTATCTTGACAGCTGAAAACACACCAACCACTAATCAAGAGGGTACTGGCAGACAGAACACCATAATTAAGTGATCACTGCGGGTTGGCTGCAGTTCTTGTACCAAGGGGTTGTATCATTAATGGCTAAGGAAATAATAATATGGCAACAATTCCTAAGTATGAAGCATGTAGGTAGGTACCTGCTGCCTTATAAATTAGAACATAACCTGTAGGTAAGTACCAACGTAAATAAACTGTAACCATCTATTATTATATATAATTATATTATGTGCACGGTACTCACATTTAGCGTCTTTCCTACGCGCTTTCAATAAGAAGTCTTTGATATCTTTGATTTCGCGCGGCTGCAACAAAAAAAAACAAATCAATAACACATCCACATAGAACATCTAAAACGTACTACTTTATATTTTACAATACTTTTGTGTTATAAGTAATGTATTGCATAAGTTAATAAAAAATAAGAATAATGCAAAATATAAGCGAATAATAATGACTTACCATGGTGATAATACGGTGTCGGACAAACTGTAACAAAAATAACTTATTTTACTAAAATATCACTGGAATAAATTGACAAACCACTGCCGCTAAATAACTGGAAATGAAAAATATGGAAAACACTGCAGTTTTAATAGATTTTTCAAGATTTTTAGAATTATAAACACAGTACACAGTTATCTCACCTGTCAAACTTCGTAAAAGAAAAAAAACTGACGTTTGACAAAACATAGTGGGCATTTAGATTTTGACTATAGAGCTAGATGAAGAGAGGGAAAATCGACTAAAATGTTTTTAAATCATCATAATCATCATTGAAGGCCTTGGTGATGACCTAATGACTGTGATAGCCGGTATGGACACCATAATCATAAGATAAATTAAAATAAAATAAAGATTTTGCTTATGGTTGGATATATTTTCAAAATACCTATATAAGCGGTATTTTGGCAAAATAATCGGTTTAAACCGATTCTTACAATAGTAAAGTTGTAATTGGTTCAACACTATTATTTAGCGCAAATGTAAAAAAAGTTGATAGCATAGGTTGATAGCATAGTATAAACTTTATACTATGTTGATAGGCGAGTAGTGATACTATGTGATTATATTATCTAAGCTAATGCCTTAAGTGGGCTCTAAGCGATTATCTTCTATATAGTCTCTCTCTTTCTCTGCGTAAAACCGTAAAATATGACAGTTTTTAGGGAGTCCCCTAGGAGTCCCTACCACTGACACTGACATTCACTGACAGATCGGAGGTCGTTGACTTGACATGTCCGCTGTCTGACTGAGACATGCAGCAGCAGCAGCGTCAGCGTCAGTTATCGACGATCGACACAATGCATTAGTTTTAGTGCAAATATACTCCTCCTCGTACCTACCTTATAATTCACGGTCATAAACGGGTATCCTAATCGGCTCGCGAACACCGTAATCTACTGCCACCGTCGATCGAGATGTGCGAAGCGCCGGTGAGGAGCACCGTAACGGGACACTGCAGGGCGCCTGGGCGCGCCTGGGGCCAGTAGTCGCAGTCATGTCGGGTCGCGGAGGGGTGCGCTCCAGCGCGCGCCTCAGCGGTGACCTGGCGGGGATCGGCGGGGGCGCGGGCGAGGCGGCAGCGACACCGGCGCCGCCGGGGCGCGCGGGCCGCCCCGCCGCCGCCGGCGAGGCCGCCGCTCAGCGCCGCGCGCGCGCCGCTGAGCGCGTCCGCGAGGTGGAGGACAGCCCGCGCGTGCTGCGCGACAAGTGCCGCCGCCTGGCGCGCGCGCTGCGCAATGCAAAGCATCTCGTTGTGAGTTCCACTTGCTTCTCTCAAGAAACTAAGCTTTCATTCATCTTATTCAATTTCATTGGGTCTTTTCATTTTTGCGTTTGTACATATAGGCTCTATACATACAGATTATAAATATTTTTTGCTTCTTTGCTTAGAAGGTCACATTTCATGGTTGTCTAGGAAGATGTCAGTTCTTCAGGTTTACATCTTCTGTTAGCTATTTATTGTACACAAAAAACTGCACACCACTATACTCTCTGGTGTGGCTTCCTATCTTATGTGGCTGTTGCAGGCTCCACTGAGAGGAAAATAATAAATAATGACAATATGAAACATTTATTTGGGATAAAATCCATATTGCAAAGGTAAAAGACTAAAATTAAACAAAAGTTAAGTATCAATACCGATACAAAGCCTGTTGGCACTGTTAACAATATGAGCTCTCCTCCAACGTTTCATGAGAGTCGGTGTCCAGGTTTTGAGAAACAATGTCCAAGAGGCTGTTAGTGCTTCCCCATATTCTAGGAATGAGGGATGAAATGCGTTTTCGCATGATCACATGGAATGGAATAATTAATCATTGCAGGAATGGAATTAACTCAGATACTTTATAACCTGAATTAACACATAACATATGTTATAATTTACTCAAGTCCACATCAACAAAGTGGCAGGCAGAGGCCAGCTTCTATGTAAATAAGAAATCAAGTTTGTTCATGGACTCTTATATACATGAATACACTTAGAAAAAAGCTGTGAAAAATCATAATTTTTATGCAAAGTAGTAGTAATTTAGTTACAATAATAATAAAATGTATTGTGATTTGTGTGGGTAGGTCTACACGGGTGCGGGCATCAGTACTGCGGCCGACATTCCTGACTACCGCGGCCCTGACGGCGTGTGGACGCGCCTGCAGCGGGGCGAAACTGTCGGGTGAGCACTACCGGACTCATGCCGTCTTTATTTTTAATAAATCTAAAAACTCTAAGTACAGGTTTATCGCAGTATAATATAATTATATTATGATTTCTCAGACGTGTGGAGGTGTCGCGCGCGCGACCCACGTTCACACACATGGCGCTGACGGCGCTGTGGGCGCGCGGCGCGCTCAAGTTCGTGGTGTCGCAGAATTGCGACGGGCTGCACGTGCGCGCCGGGCTGCCGCGCCGCGCGCTCGCCGAGCTGCACGGCGACATGTTCGCCGAGCTGTGCGCGCCCTGCCGCCGCGTGTACCTGCGAGCCTTCGACACCACCGAGCGCACGGCGCGCCACCGCCACGGCACGCGCCGCCTCTGCCACGCGTGCGGCGCCGAGCTGCGCGACTCCATCGTGCACTTCGGCGAGCGCGGCCGCGCCGCCTGGCCGCTCAACTGGGCGGGTGCGCTGCGCCACGCGGCGCGCGCCGACGTGGTGCTGTGCCTGGGCTCCAGCCTCAAGGTGCTGCGGCGCTACCCGCGCCTCTGGCGCATGCGCAGCGCGCCCTCCGCGCGCCCCGCGCTCTACATTGTCAACTTGCAGTGGACGCCCAAGGACTCGGTCGCCGCGCTCAAGATCAACGCGCGGTGCGACGCCGTCATGCGGCAGGTGGCGCGGCGCCTGCGCCTGCGCGTGCCGCGCTACCGCGCCGCGCGCGACCCGCTGCTGGCGCACGCCGAGCCGCTGCAGCCGCCCGAGGCGCACACCACGCGCCGCGCCGCGCTGCCCGCCCCCGCGCCGCCCGACTCGGACGCCGACGTCGAGGAGTTCTCCTCGCCCTCCGCCTCCGACTCGGACGAGGAGTTGCCGCTGCGCCGGCTCGCCGACCGCCTGCGCGCGCCCGCCGCCCCCGCCCCCGCCGCGCCCGCCGCCGGGCTGCGCGCCTTCCAGGTGAGCCTGCGCTCGGGCGAGGCCACCGTGCTGCTGCGCGCCGAGCACGCGCCCTGCTCGTCGCCGCCCGCCGAGCCGCGTCGCCGCACCGCCGAGCTGCGCCGCTTCCGCAGGCCGCACCGCGCCCCGCCCGCCGCCGCCGAGCCCGCGCCCGCCGTCGCCCCGCCCGATGGCGCCGCAGGCCTCGGCTCGCGGCTGCGGCGGCTGCTCGAGTGCGGGCCGCGAATAGAGGCGGCCGCCGAGACGAAGCTCGAGGCGGGGGTGGAGGGCGAAGCGCCCCTCGCGGCGAAGCTCGAGCCGAAGGACGAGAAGCCGGAGCCGAAGGCGGAGGGGGGGTCGTCGGGCTCGGAGAGCGGCGGCGAGGGCGCGCTGGCGGCGGGCTCGCTGGCGGCCGCCATCATCCGGCGCGCCGTACTGCTGTGCCGCGCGTCGCTGTACCCGGGGCTGCACACCATCATCGCGCCGCCGCCGCCGGCCGCCGAGTGCGCGTGGTGCGCGCGGCACCTGGCGTCGCGCCGCTGCCTGTGGTACGGGCCGGCGCGCGCGCCGCCGCCCGAGGCCCGCGCGTGGCGGCGCGTGCGCGGGCGCCGCTACCTGTGCGCGTGCTGCGGGCCGGCCGAGCCGCCGCCGCCGCCGCCGCCCGCCGCCGCGCCGCCCGACGAGGGCGGCTGGTACGGTAAGGGGTACCGCAAGGGGCGGCGGCGGCGGCGGTAGCGCCGCTTGCGTCCCGCCGAGGGAAGTCGGTGCCGCTGACGTTGAACGCGTGACCGTCGACGTGCCGCGTCATCCGACTTATGTTATTATTATTACGGAAGTGATTGTGATATAATTTAATTGTTCGTCGATCAAAGTCGAAAGATCTCGTCAGCCGGTGGCTCTCGGGTGGCGTCGCTCGCGCGCCCCGGACCCCGGCGCTACGTCACAAATTATAATATTTATTGACGAGCTTCACGAAGTGTGAAACGAGTAGAAGGGTTTTTATACATTAAATATTATGTAAGCGTCGGCCGGCGAGCCGCGCCGCGGCGCGCGGCGTGCGGAGCTACTGACTTGTTGCCGGGCGCTTTTCCTCACCATACTGTACAATAATTGTAATAGGTATAATATATTTTAATTAAGTAGTGAATTGAAAACTATTTGTATGATGCTGATTTAAAAAATAAGTGATGATATAGTTCGTGTGAATGATATTGTAAGCGATTGATGAATTATAATGGTTACGACTTGTACTCGATGTGTGTTATTGTTTGTCATACCCTAGCTCCCTCTGTAACTGCAGCGGCTACTGACAAGCGTTTTTCACAAAATGTTACTGCACTATGTACAGTACACAATACTACGATCGGGTTCGATTCCATGGAGTCATACAAACTCGATGACGTCACTGCGTTCCGTCCCGCGCCAGCTTCCAGCGCAACGTCACAGTTAGTTTAGATATCTACATTCAATAACGTACATGCCATAGCGCGACGGACTCGCCATTGCTTAAGTTAACGACGCGAGCTACATGCCGTCGTCGGTCTAAAAATAGAGCGCTTCGCCACGCCCACGGCGCGGCGGCGCGGCGGCGTGGCGGCGCATCTCGAGCTGTGCTGTGTGGCGAGCGCGTCTGCGCACTCAGTCGGGTCCAGTGCCAACGTAGTAGTCGGGCCATCCACTGGAAGTACTACACAGCGGGCACATCCTGCGAGTCCGGGGCCGGACGCTGCTATCTGCTTCCGTCGGCCGCGAGCCGCGAGCCGTGTGCTGTGTGCCGCTGACTCGCAGGCGCAAGCGTCGCGCGCTTGTACCGCTGAGATCGAGTTTTAGTGTTTCTTTCATAAACTGGTGAGTATATGTCTATTATTTCAGTTCAGTACGTTTTTTAATGTTACTGGTTGGTAGGTAAGGTACTTAGTAATTTAAGTTAAATTGTTATTTAGACAAACTGTTGCTGGTATACACCCATTGATTCACGAATATGATTCATGAAGTCAAGAGACGTATAAAGTACGCATGAGTCGTTACGTGACAATAATAATAATATAATATTGTCTGATAAACTTTATTTCAATTCGTCAAAAAAAGGGAAATCAAACACTATTGTTAGTACTAATTGTCTCTTGAGTAGTTTCTGCTGCCACGTCTGTAACTTCATGTGGTATTTAAAACAACAGTACACAACAGTAGAGTCGCTTCAATCTTTTTGCCTGCTTCTAATAACAGATACAATTGTTACTTCAAACAATTTTTCCTTTCTTTATAAAACAGGCTTTTGGGGGGCTTTTGTATTAAACGACAATTACCTTTGAGCTAATATAAAAGTGCTCTAATTCATAATAATTTCAAATGTTAGAGGCATTTCATTTGAATTTAAAAGGCTACTCCAGTATAATTATATTCTTAACTATAAATTGCTCTGCTGTGAAGTGCATACAATTTCGCTTAAAACAAATAGCCTTTCACCCCTCGTTATGAAGTCACGACTTGCGCAATAGTCCGATTAATAATGAAGTTCGTTCGGTAGCACCACCAATAGGTATCACTCACTGATGGCGCTCTCGTGCCGCTATCTGTAGTGCTAATCTTACGAATTGTAGGTACCTACTTAATATACGTCATTTTTATCTTACAATACGTTACTAATTGTGGTATTAATACCATATATCTCAAGTCTAAGAGCGATCTTGGAAATGTCATTCTTATTTCATATCAGTACTAAATGACATGCCAAAAGCTTACTGTCTAACGTTCACTTTTTGAATCTTTTTATGACATGTGACATGTAAAATAAACGAAAAACCTTAGACCACTGCGAAAAACAGTCTTGAGAAAACGGAACAATAAACCAGTGAATATTTACCATTTTTTAATTTAATAGTACATTGTTACACGAGTGGTGAAAGTGACTTTCACCCGAGGTAAACACTGTGCTTTTCATTACGAATACAAGGAAAGTAAAAATAAAAACAGGAATTGGCTAAAGAAATAATACAAGGAAGTATGCACAATACTCTACAATTCGAAAAAAAAAATAAAGATCGGATTATGTATAAAGTTCTTGGATTGCCGCCTATTTTGTTTTTTTTTCGTTGGCCGGACAACTTCATTATTTAGCCATTATTTTTCTTTTTCATCTTGATCCAAATCTATGTTATTTTAAAGAAATTGTTGAAACTAAATTATAATTAAGTCATTTAAAAATATATATTCTTTAATTAATACTTAACTTTATGTTATTTCAATTTTACATCGTGCTGTAATTGAGTGACTGTAGTAAAAGTTTGAACATGGTTCCATAGAAATGTGAAAATGCAACTAGTTTTTTTTTATAATTTGACAGCTGTCAGTTGAAAGCGATTCTCCCGGGCCGGAAAAGTATTACTTTCAACCCGCTCCTCAGGCAACTTCAGACCTACTTTCAGAGTATGAGTAATGAAAAACACCTTATAAACCCAATCAATTTATCCATGGTCCTTCGAACCGGATTTGAACCAGCGACCTATGGATAAAATAAACAGAGTTCATCACCTTGTCGAGGAGGATGAACTGCAGCTGTGAAAAAGATTCTCTAGTCTACGAAAGCTTATCAGAGTTATATCATTCTGCAAAAGATTCACCAACAAAGCAAGAAAACTAAACTTAGATTTTCCAAAGTGGTTAACAAGTAACGAATTACAAGAATCTTTGTTAATATGTGTTAAGAACTGTCAAAATATAATATTCGCACAGGAAATAGTAGATCTCAAACAATAGAAAACACTGAACAAAAAAGGTAAACTCACCTCACTTAATCCGTTCCTGGATAACAAAGACATCATCAGAGTTGGTGGTCGACTGGAAAGAGCAGGAATTAGTGATGATCACAAGCATCCAATGATACTACCGGCAAAATCGCACTTCACCAACATTGTCATTGCAGAAGCTCACGAGAGAACTTTGCACGGTGGGCCGCAATTGATGGTGAATTACTTAAGATTAAGGTATTGGATCATTGACGTTAAGAATCAAGTCAAATTGGTTATACGCAAGTGTGTAGTGTGCGCTCGTCATGCAGCAAAAATCAGAAATCAACTCATGGGACAGCTACCTCCAGCCCGAGTTACACCGGCGCGACCGTTTTACCACAGCGGCGTAGACTACGCGGGACCAATACAGATACGAACATCAAAGGGAACAGGTCACCACTCCCAAAAAGGGTATATTTGTTTATTTATTTGCATGGCAACAAGAGCCATACATTTAGAGGCAGTAAGCGACCTTACATCACAAGGATTTTTGGCAGCCTTTAAACGTTTCGTTTGACGTGGACAATGTGCAGACATCTATAGCGACAACGGAACTAACTTTTTGGGAGCAGCAAGGGAACTGAAAACTTTGTATGCCCAAGAAAGGTCTGCTGTAACCAACGAAATAGCTCATTGTTTAGCAAACAATGGAACAACGTGGCATTTTATTCCACCATATGCTTCCCATTTTGGAGGATTGTGGGAAGCGGGGATAAAATCAACGAAACATCATCTCAAACGAGTAATTGGCAATGCTACTTTAACATTCGAAGAAATAACAACTTTGCTATACCAAATTGAAGCTTGCCTGAACTCCAGACCACTCACCCAAGTCAGCAACAACTCTCAAGATCCAGTAGCATTAACTCCAGGGCATTTTCTTGTTGGCGAACCGCTGCTGCTAGTACCAGAGAAAAACTATGAACAATCTACCAATTCTAATCTTAAACGCTGGCAGCAAACACAACAAATGCTTCAACATTTTTGGCGAAGATGGTCAAAAGAGTATCTGACTCAGTTTTTACATCGCTACAAGTGGTGATGTCATTCTTGTCAAGGAAGATGATCTAACTCCGGCAAGATGGCTATTAGGACTGATCGTAGATAAGCATCCAGGTTTGGACAATATCACGAGGGTTGTGAGTCTTAAATGCAAAGAGGTCATTATTAAACGACCTGTTACTAAAATATGTGTACTACCTGTAGCTAATTAAATGGTACAGGTAAGGTTTAACGAATATTTTTAACTTGTATAGTAGATTTAACTTGTATAATAACTCTAAACTTTAATGTATACAGTCCATTATATTTATTTATTTATTTATTTATTTATTTATTTATTTATTTTCTCAATACATACAAATATCTTTACAGGCTAGACCCAATGCGATATTGTTGCAATCTTAAAAATTAAAAATAATATAACTGTTTTTATTTAAATACATTTACATTCAAAACTTTGTTATCGAAGTACCTGAGGTAACCGCAGATATTCCCCTTACTAACCTTTACCAACACAAGTTGTAATTACCTAACGGTTTGCTCATGGTGGGCGGTATAAAAATAAGTATTTTGGAGGGCGGAATGTCTAACGTTAACTTTTTGAATCTTTTTATGACATGTGTTAGCAATTATTTATGATTAATTGGTATATTCCATTAATATTGTTCATTAAATTGTAATGATAGAGTAGTGTTATTGACTATTGTAAATGTATGTGCGTCCGCGGGTAAAAGTTGCTGATTTGATTTATTCTATGGTGAAGGCGCCTGTCTAGCCCGCGAAATTCAAAATTTTCAAGTATTTTTATAGTTTATCCAAAATCTGAAAACATTTAAGACAACTAGTGATGTAACGAATATTCGCATTCGCATTCGCATTCGCGAATATTCGCATAATTTTTGACATTCGCATTCGCATTCGCATTCGCAAGAATCGATGCGAATGTTTGGCGAATGTTTTTGAAAAACAAAAAGTAAATTAACTATAGACGAATATGGAATGTTAACAACTAGTAAGAATTATATATTATTTAAACAAACTTCCTCATAGGGTGGCCCTTATTGCACCGCTTTTGGTTCATAAAGCAGCTTATTACGCACTAGTGCTAGTGACTTTACATTTTTTAAATCTTAGTAAAGAGTTATCCTAAATATAGTAAACAATTAAAACAATAAATATACGGTGTTTATTAAAATATTCTACATAAATACATTAACTATTTAAATAAATTTCTTTCACATTCAATTTCATTGTAAATAAAACATATTATAAACATTAGATTTTTTATATTTCAAAGAATATAATAATTGTC
The DNA here is from genome assembly GCA_905147325.1 of Notodonta dromedarius. Lineage (NCBI taxonomy): Eukaryota > Metazoa > Arthropoda > Insecta > Lepidoptera > Notodontidae > Notodonta > Notodonta dromedarius. The sequence goes on from LR990168.1 coordinate 12,306,987, forward strand.
ACCGGCTTTTCCAGACCCATAGATAAATATAACCAGCCAAATGCATGTCGGACTACGCATACTCTAGAGTTCCGTAGACATCCCGCCACTTTTCGATACTACGGAACTCATAAAATAAAAGTGATGTTTTTTTATTGATATGCAACATCGAATACGGCGGCTCACGTGGCCTATTAATTTCTGCGAAATTAATTAACTATTAGTAACCTTTTTAAATAAAATAGTAAGAAATTCTGTTACTAAATTTACCATAGACATCTTCTGCAAAAGTGACATAAACTTTTATTTTCTTTTTGGACGGATGAAAATTCTTATAAGGATTTTTAATTCAAATAATTAAGTTCTGATTAGACTAGGTGCACAATCAGTGGTGCGTGGTTTAGTTTAGACTCAATTTAGTTTTTTTTTTAATGAATTATATTGATTTTGAATAATAATAACTATTTATTTCCTATAATAAACCATCTATAATGTGGTTCTAATTTAAATGATGAATCTTTCTACTTAAGTAAAAAAGTCCACAATGAAGCTCAATATTTCGTAAACGGGAATTAATATTGCAAAACTGTCAAATAAACCTTCAAATAATTTTAATATACTATTGAACAATATAGCAGTGATAGCCGATTGGTTAAAGCACGCGTCTTGCGGGCACCAGGTCTTGGGTTCAAATCCCGGCTCGCACCTCTGGATTTTTCGAAATCTATGTGCGATTCATAATTTCTATATGATTATCACTTGCTTACGGTGAAGGAAAACATCGTGAGGAAACCTGCATGTCTTAGAAGGTCTAACCAATTTTCGAAAGACATGTGAAATCCGCCAACCCGCACTGGGCCAGCGTGGTGGATTATGGCCTGAATCCCCCTCATGTTGAGGGGAGGCCCGTGCCCAGCAGTGGGACGTCAAAAGGGCAAAATTATATTATATTATTATTATATTACTGAACAATACCTTAACCTATAGGGTATGTAAAAAAATTGTTTTACTCCCCTTTCTTAAGTACGGGAGGTACAATGGAATAACTTTGCTTTCAAAATTTAAAAACAGTTTTTTAGCGGTACATAAACTCATATTTTTGGCTAGTTTGCAGTATTTTAGCCCTAATAGTCTCTGTATAAAATTACTGTGATTGCAGACGGACGTGCCGAAACTATAAGGGTTCCTGCAATTCTCTATAGTTTTTCAATTAAGATTGTATTATTCTAAATATTTTTTACTCGCAAGTAAGTTGAAAAATGTCGTATGAAATGCGTGAGCATTGTTAATTACACACCTTGGCTCGATCACAGCACAGCCCTCGTGTTAGTCTCTGGCTGCAAACCAGCCTCGATCGTAACTTAGCTCACTTGCACATAATGCACTTATTTACTTAAATTTGAATAAAAAAAAATGTAACTATTTTGAGGTAGGCAACTAAATTGTAAATAGGATCTTTCTCTATTGCTCTTGTTAGTCTAAATAAAGGATTAACTCAATATAATTTTAATATAAAATATATTTGATTAATGAAATACTAAACTACCCTCAAATCAAAACAAATCTCTTCGAATTAACTTTATGTGACTAATTAACTTCCGCCGACATGAAATGTCAATCCAGTCTAACATTTTGCACGCTCTTTATTAACGCCGAGAAATAGGCGTGTTATTAGTTGAACATGTGTATTTGTGTCTGTCTGTGGCATCGTAGCGCCCAAACAAATGATTTTAATTTTGTTTATTTTTTAGAAAGGTGTTCTGATCGAGAGTGTTCTTAGCTATGTTTCACGAAAATCGATTCAACCGTTTGAAAATTATCAGCTCTTTTGTAATTTAAAAAGTCGTTTAAATATATTTTTATTTTTTTGTACCTATTAAAAAGTTTTTTAATTTTCAATTTAGGTTTTCTTATTTGATAGTCAACATTCGCATTCGCATTCGCATTCGCGAATGTTGAAGCCAAATATTCGCATTCGCATTCGCATTCGCGAATGTCAAAAATCCAACATTCGTTACATCACTAAAGACAACATTTTGTGATTTGCGAAAACACAGTATGCAGTGCGTTTATTAATACATTTATTTTACTCTAAATATTATCACGGTGGATATGATACTAGTAAATCACTAAATATACAAAAATTGCCAGCTTATCTGGATAGCTGTCGTTCTTGAAATGTTTTAGAGTAAGTTGGATATATAAATAAATGCACTGCACATAGTCTTTTTCGCGAATTACAATGTGTCTTTTATTATTGTCAGATTACGAAAAAAACTATTCTAAAAAAAACGCAAAAAATTTGAACTTCGCGGGCTAGATTGGCGCTTCAGCCTTAAGATACTCGTGCCACAGGCATTCTGGGCACGATCGCGAGTGAGAGAAGTAGCTGTTATGCGAACGCACATACTCAAGAGTATTAAGTACCGTGTTTGAAATTGTTGAACGAGATTAGCTGCCTTCAAAAGAATAAAGTACCGATTGTGACATATTTAGTATTTATTTCCCCTGACCTCTCTTACATGTGACATGTAAAATAAACGAAAAACAGTCTTGAGAAAACGGAACAATAAACCAGTGAATATTTACCATTTTTTAATTTAAAACACCTTATAAACCCAATAAATTTATCCACTTACTCAAGAACGTTCTTAGACTTGAGATCGATTTCGGGCCTTAGTACCTATTTACCCGAATCAAGGTTATATTATTATTTTTCAACAGCATGATGGGCGTGCGTCGCGCCTGGTGGGCGCTGGCGCGACGCTGGTGGGCGCTGGCGCTGCTGGCGACTCTCGGCGCCGCGCTGTGCGTGCGCCTGCCCGCCGCCGCCACGACGCGCGCCCACTTCCCGCGCCACGCGCCCGCCGTGCTCGCGCACCTGCTCGCCGACTTCTCCACGCAGCCGCATGTGTAAGTCGCTTTACATTTATAAATAATCCTTTTGACGCTGTCGCTAGCTCGTGTGGAGATGATATCACTTACGAGGTAGGAAGGTAGGTACATGTCCGAAAAGTTAGCATGGCCATTTTGATTTTGAATAAAACTAAGCTTTGTGCTGAAATGTGCTAGACTTGTTGACGATGACGATTTGCGGCACAATGACACAAGCTAAGCAAAAGTGCTGACTTGCTGATATAACTTAGTTTTATTAAAAATCAAAATGGCCATGCTAACTTCTCGAACATGGAAGGAACGCAATATTCGCAGAGATAGTGATGCGCATCGCGCTGTGTACTGTGCAGCGGGTCGTGGCGCGTGGAGTCGGACCGCAGCAATTATACTTCGTGGCGCTACTCCGTCTCGTACGAGTGCGGCGCGCGTTGCGCGGGCCGCGCCGCTGTGGAAGCGATCGAGCTGCACGAGGCGGCGCCGCGCCACGGCCGCGCCGACCACCACGCCGTGCACGTCGCCGCCACCGCCTGCACCGCGCTGCCGCTGCTCCCCTGGATCACGTTTTGCGGTACGCTCTCGATAGCTACACTGGTTTAATATGTGGATAGAACTGTCGTGACTGTACGATTTGGTGGGCAGAGGACGCAGTGACGACAGCGACAGTGACGAGCGACGGCGCAGGCGGCGCACTGCTCGAGCAACGGCACGTGGCGCGCTGTGCCGCGGCGGCTACCCTGGTTGGCACGTGCGCGCGGCGGCTACAGCGCGACGTCGACGAGCACTTGCAGCGCCTGCGCCGTATGCTACCTTAAACGCGCGCACATGATGTGACTAGTCATGACGCACGTGTTATCGGTGAAGTGGAGAAATGTAATAAATAAAAATGGAACGTAACATTTTGTGTTTTAATCAGTCAGTCAGTCAGTCAGTCAGTCAGTCAGTCAGTCAGTCAGTCAGTCAGTCAGTCAGTCAGTCAGTCAGTCAGTCAGTCAGTCAGTCAGTCAGTCAGTCAGTCAGTCAGTCAGTCAGTCAGTCAGTCAGTCAGTCAGTCAGTCAGTCAGTCAGTCAGTCAGTCAGTCAGTCAGTCAGTCAGTCAGTCAGTCAGTCAGTCAGTCAGTCAGTCAGTCAGTCAGTCAGTCAGTCAGTCAGTCAGTCAGTCAGTCAGTCAGTCAGTCAGTCAGTCAGTCAGTCAGTCAGTCAGTCAGTCAGTCAGTCAGTCAGTCAGTCAGTCAGTCAGTCAGTCAGTCAGTCAGTCAGTCAGTCAGTCAGTCAGTCAGTCAGTCAGTCAGTCAGTCAGTCAGTCAGTCAGTCAGTCAGTCAGTCAGTCAGTCAGTCAGTCAGTCAGTCAGTCAGTCAGTCAGTCAGTCAGTCAGTCAGTCAGCTGTTTCTGACTGTATTTATGTTCGGTCTTGAAAGTAAAATCGTGGTTTTCTCGACAAACACGGTGGAGTGTTGGTGTGTGTATTGTTCATGGTCTTGTTCAGTTTAATTGCATATAGTAAATATTCCAAGGAATGTTTGGTATGTCAATTTATTGATGACGAGACCATGAACATGGTGTTTGTGTTTGTGTGTGTGTAATGGGTGTATAGTTGATATGTGTTGGTGGGTATTGTTGTGTGTTGTATGTGTGCGTGGATAGTGTTGGGCAACACATCAGTGTTGCCGTATCTATCTGTGTTGGTTTAGTGTTGTTATGTTCAAGTATGGCCCGGATACAATCCAAGCCAACATTAAACATAATGCCGCTTCCAAATATAATATTTGTGTTTGTTTCCGGGTCATACTTGACAATGTTTTGTGTTTCCTGTTGTGTGTGTGTTTGAGTAAGCGCATGTGTGGGGTCTCTGTCGTGTTTGTCGAGTCCGTCGAGTACAAACGGCGCTTTCCGCGCGCCCGTGACGACCTCATCCGTATGCGACGCTCGACCGCGCGATGTCGTCCCATTTTTTCCGGACAGGACAGTCCCCGCTGAACGCAGTGTGCCCGGTGTCTTTCCCTTTGGAGCGGATGCAGTTTTTGCAGGTGGGATTTTTGCCCGCGGTATAGCGCGGGCAGTCCGCTCGTGGGTGGGGGTCGCCGCAAAAGCTGCAAAGATCAATAGATTCTTTGCAGCTCTTGCGACCATGCCCATACCCCAGACACCGGGTACACTGCACGAGCGGGGACTGGTCCTCGACCGGCACCCTCTGCAGGTCTATGTGGACCTTCCCCACCGACGTCAGCCTCTGCCACATCCTGGGAGGCACCTGAAGGACGACGTGACACTCCGAGGAGTTTCTCGCCTTCCTTCGGTACCTCACCACGACGGCGCTGAAGTCGGCGTCGGTGAGGCCTGCTAGCTGGTCCACATTTTGGGTCCGCAAAGACGCCAGGATGTCCTCGTCCGTGTTGTAAGACTGGACATCCTTTATTATCACCAGCGGGTTCTTATTCAGCGCCTCCGCAACGTCCAGAGTCCCGGTGGTTCTGAGCTTGGCTGCCATCCTGGTCAGCTCATCCTTGCTGGAGCAGCTCAGCACCACCTTCTGGTCTCGGACCTTGCGGACGCGCTGGACTTGAAAGCCGCTGGTTTTGGCGTCGAGTGCGGTGCGGACCCGTCCGAGCACATCCTCGCTCGTGTCCATCGCCTCGCGGGAGGACACGATAATCGAGTGATGGCTCGGTGGGGGGGCCGGTCGTATGGGGGCGGCGGGGGCGGCGAGCGTCTCGGCGTATGTGGAGGTGGTGGACTTGAGCTCCGGGATCTGGGTGCTGATGGCCGCGGTGGTTTCCCTGATGGCCAACACCTCGGTCATCAGCTCCTCATGATTGTCCCGGATTTCCTCCTTCTGGACCTCTCTGATTTCCTTTTGGAGCTTGGTGTTTTCGGCAAGCAGCTTGCTGTTTTCAGCAAGCTCCCCCGAGTCCTTCTGTTCCTCTTCCTGTTTCTTACCCTCTCTCTCTTTACCCCCTCCCTTTTCCAGTTCTGCCTCCTTCACGAGTTGGTAGAGGTTAGGTTAGGTTAGGTTAGGTTAGGTTAGGTTAGGTTAGGTTAGGTTAGGTTAGGTTAGGTTAGGTTAGGTTAGGTTAGGTTAGGTTAGGTTAGGTTAGGTTTTTTTTTTTTTTTTTTTTTTTTTATAAAATGATTGTGCACAGATGGTGCACAATCTGCCGCTTCTCCTCTGACATGATCAGAGCCCTTTTTTAGTTTTTAATATTTTTTTCAGGGTATTTTTCTTTTTCCCTTAGGGTGTAAATAATTTTTTCATTCATGTTTTTTATTTTAATATGTACAGGTATATCATCTTATAGTACTATAGTACTAAACAATTAAGATTTTTATTGCGGCGTGTTATAATTAGAGTATAAAATAGATACGACAGTAATTTTTAGTTACAGTTATGTTGTGGTTCTTTAGACTAATACTATTGTGTATATCACATTTACTCTTAATAAATAAGCAGTTTAATAATCTCAATAAAAGTGTAAATTTGTAAAGTTTTGGTTGTGTTGTAGATTTAATAATAAATGGTATATTTGGTGAAATTAAAGGTAAAATAAATCAATGTATCAAAATTTGGATGTATAAATTAGTTAAATTTGAATTAAATTAAAATTGAGTAAAATTAAATAAAATTGGATTAAAATTGAATAAAATTGGAATTGAGTAAAATTGGATATTGACTAGAAATTGGATAAAATGATGTTTGGTTGCGGTTTCCGGCGAACACGACACGTGTTGTGTGTGTGTGTTGTGTGTGTTTATGGCCTTGTTCAGTTTCATGTACATTTTGACAGTATTCTTATGAGTATTGTAAATGTGACACTATTTATGACGAGGCCATAAACGTGTGTGTAGATGTGGGAGTGTTTCATGTGCAGTGTGTGTTTGGTTTTGTGTTTTTGTGTGTGTGCGGATTGTATGTATGCACAAATGCATCCGACAACACCTTAGTGTTGTCGTGTACATTTGTGTGGTGTTGTGTGCTGTGCTTTCAAGTGCGGCCTGGATACTCTCCAGACCAACATTGCACAGAATGTGTCTGTCAAATAAAATTTGTACGGGTACCCAGGTCGCACCTGAAAGTGTTGTGTGGGTTGCGTGTTGTGGGTGTTTGTGATAGCATTTGTGTTGGGTTGTGTCGCGTTTGTCGGGTACGCCGTTATTGTCTGGCCTCTGTTGCACGCCCGCGGCGACCTTAACAATACGCGACGCTCGACCGCGCGATATTGTCCCATTTCTTTCGAATGGGACAGTCCCCGTCGAACGCGTTGTGCCCGGTGTCTTTGCCCTTGGAGATTGTGCAGTTCCTGCACTTGGGCGTTCCGCCCGCTGCATAGCGCGGGCAGTCTGCACGGGGGTGCGGGTCACCGCAGTAGCTGCAGAGATCAATAGGATCCTTGCAGCTTCTGCGGCCGTGCCCGTACCCCAGACACCGGGTGCACTGCACCAGGGGGGACTGGTCCTCGACCTCCACCCGCTGCAGATCGACGTGGACTTTCCCCGCCGACGTCAACCTCAGCCACATCTTGGGAGACACCTGGAGGACTACGTGGTTCTCGAGAGGGTTCCTCGCTCTCCTCCGGTATCTCACCACGACGGCGCTGAAGTCGGCGTCGGTGAGGTCGGCCAGCCGATCTGCGTTTTGGGTCCGCAGCGACGCTATGATGTCCTCGTCGGTGTTATATGCGAGGACATCCTTGATAATTACCAGTGGGTTTTTGTTCCTCGCTTCCTCCACCGCAAGGCCACCCGTGGTCCTGAGCTTATCGGCCATCTTGGCTAGCTCCTCCTTAGTGGAGCAGCTCAGGACCACTTTCTGATCTCGTACCTTGCGGACGCGCTGGAGTTGAAACCCACTGGTCCTAGCGTCCAGGGCCGTGCGGACCTTGCCGAGCACCTCCTCGCTGGTGTCCATCTCCTCCTGGGAGGACACTATAATGGAGTGGTGGCTCGGTGGGGTGGGGGGTCGTGTGGGGGCGGCAGGCGCGGCGAGCGTCTCGGCGTACGTAAGGGCGTTTTGAGGTGTGGCCGCCGCAATGTTGGCGACTTTTTCGACGACGGCTTCAGTGGCCGATCTTGTGGCCAGCAGCTCCGTCATGATCTCTTCGTGGCGTTCATTTCTAGGGCCCTCGTTTAGTGGATGTTCCCCGTTAAGCAGGGCCTCCTGGGACTCCTTTATTTCGTCTACTATATTGTTTGCGGCTATGTTGATTATTTCCTCCATGTTTTGAATGGAAGCCCTTGTCGCCAGCAGGTCGTTCATGTATTCTTCATGACGGCTGAGTGAGACGTGGTCGGGTTGGTTCATTTCGTCCAAGGATTCGGCTGTCTCGGTGAGTTTCTCACAGATGAACTTTTCCTTGGCTCGTCTTTCCTCCCATTCTTTTTTATGCTGGTCGTGCCTCATTATTGTGACGTTTTTATACCGCCTTTGCTCTTCTAGCATCCTGTCTTGCTTTTCTACTACTTCTTTGAGCAGTCTCTCGTTCTCCTGCAGAAGTGCGGTATGGTCCTCTATCTGCTTCTGCAGGGCGGCGGCGTCACATTTTTCCTCTAGGCCTGTTTTGTTCTGTTTTCCGCCCCGGGCCTTTTCCCCGTTTTCAGACTCCACTCGCTCCACTACCAACCGGTAGAGCCTGTTTATGGCCGCCAACACCTCCGTCTTAATCTCAGTCTTGAGATTTCGTGAGTTGCCGAGGTGCAGCTTTGCCTTGTTCAGGCATGCTCTCGCCTCGGCAACTCGCGACGGGGGTGTTCGTTCGTGCGTTGGGCTCTTCAAGTTCTCCGCCGATGGTCTGCGGGTGGAACCGGTTTTGGTCTCTGGTGTGGGGGTGGATCTTGGAGTGCTGCGTCGGCTCTCTCTCGCCTCGGCCTCCATAGTTGGGCTGTCCAGCAGCCTTCTCTCTGGGACCGGAGCGGGGGCTTCCGTTTTTGTGATGGTCGCGGCGATGGTTTTGTTGACGGGCGTGCGGTGGCCAAACATTGTTATATTAATGTTTATTTGTGCTTGTTTAAATGTAAAAGTTTAGTCAATAGACAGTAGAGTTGTGTAAGTCAGGGTGTAAACAATATAAAACAATTTAAAAAACAGGTTAAAACAGTTTAAAACAACTTAAAACAATATGAACTTAAAACTAGGTCAATAGGGACACGTCAAATTAATAATAAAATAATAAAGCAAGTCAATTTGAACACAATAATACTTAAAACTAGGTCAATAGGGACAAATCAATTTGAAAATATTTAAAATGTAAAAGAAAAGGTAAGAGTAGGATAATACAAGTCAATAGTTGAAAAGGTAGAGCTTTGGTCAATATTTTGGTAACTGTTTACCGAAAGTTGCTTGGTGCAGCCTAACAGATGGCGGTAAAAGCACCTGCCGATCCTACAAGTGGCGCCCCTGGCGTCAGAAAATGTCCCTAGCTCCTATTGGAGCCACCTGGGGTGGGTGGAGCTAGGTGGCTGACCAAGAGTTGTAGTCCAGTCGCCACCAGGTGGCGGTAAAAGCAGTGTTGTGCTTTTAGCGCCTCTGGTATCAGGTCCCGTTTAACTTTAGCGGAGCTGGAACTCGGTCTAGTTAGTTCTATAATTGTCTAGGGACAAAAACACAGTCAGTTCCTTAATTGTAGAGAGTAAATAGTGTATATAAAATAAAGTCAACTTAAAATCTAGGTCAAAAGGGACAGAATTATGTAAGATAAGATTATTCTAGTTTGGGCCCAGCCTCCGCTAGGCGGCGGTAAAAGCGCTGATGTGCTTTTAGCGCCTCTGGTATCAGATACCGTGCAACTCTGGCGGAGCTGGAACTCGGTCTAAAAATACCAAAAATGTTTGTAAACAATCACAGTCAATACTTAAAACTAGGAGTAAATATAAAATGTCAACTTAAATCTAGGTCAATAGGGACTGTACAGGTAACTAGGAACTTAGTGTCTTTAAGTTAATGTTTCACTGGTTGTCGTCAGGGGGCGCCACCGCAGCCGCACGCACACTCTCAAGGTGAGGGGGGGGGGGCAGCGGTAGTGACGTGTGTCGGGACAGTGTTCGCACACTCTGTCAACCTTCTGGAAGGTTCCGGTTAGTTCCTTCCCCTGACCGCTATGTGGCGCTAGTAGTAACAGAGTGTTGAGAGGGGGCGTGTCAAAAATGCCACCACACTCACACTAACACATCCTCCAGGCAGTTTGCTGCCCGGCGCTAGATGTCTCTGGGGTGGCGCAAAGTCTGTTGCCGGTAATAGATGGCGCCAAGTAGTGGTGGGGGGTCTTAAACTCCCTGTCAAAGGGTCCTATGTCCCGATTTTGTGCTTCGAGATGATGCACTGTCCTAGTTTACCCTGTATTGTTGTATTGTGACACTGCGATCCCGTGTATATGGCAGCAATCTTCCACACAGCTCGGAAGACTTTGTGTTTACGCCAATAGTTCCCTCCACTTGTCACCGGATGGCGCTGATTAGCGACAAGTGTATGTCACGCCACTGGGCGGGGCTTAAAGTGCCAAGGGTATGTCGCGCACTCACACTAGCGGATTTTTTCCGCCCTAGTGATAAGAGACCACCCGTGATAACGGGCCGCCCTAGGATGTTTTTGGGTGATAGGTGGGTTTCTAACTGGAATAGGGGGGGGGGGCAGTGTCACAGTTTATACAAAATGTCTTAAGGGGTAATATTATGGGACCACTATGGTCGTGAGGGTCTTTAACTACTGGATTTACTTAGATTTCTAACTGGCCAGTTGCTGTTCTCTGCCGTCAGGGGGCGCCACCTTCGCACTGCGACTGCACGCACACCCTCATAAAAAGGGGGCGGGGTCAGCAGTACTGATGAGCACCTCGTATTAGCGCACGCACACACTGATATTCCTTCTAGAATGTTCCCGTGGCTTGCCGCTGGTCACTAGATGGCGCTAGGTGTAGGTTGGTTCTTGGGTTTGGAAAAGACCCTATAATTCCTGAAATCTTCGCAAATCCTGAAAACTGCCTCCGCACAAAATGGTTTTGTGGGGCTCCCCTCAAGACCCACTAACGGGATTGGCTCTAATTAATCGCACAAAAAAGTGGATTTCCAAGTTACGTAACTATACGTGAACAATGGAAATTTTTTGGAAAACTCTCTATCTCCTTTGTTCTTGGGCCAATTCCGTCGCAAAAAACTATCACTTGTAGAGAAAAAGGAGCACTATCAGAATCTAATTTTTAATTTTAATATCTTTAGTCACTTTTCGAGATATAATTTTTAAAAGTTCTAAAATTTTAAAATGTCTATTACTTGCTATTGTCTGGTCCGATCTCCACTTCCGGGGTGTCACTGTGATCCTGGTGAGGTCCTCTTGCCCGCTGGTTATCCAGATGTTGTGGATTTTCCAAATTTGACACTTTTGGGCCACGCCCAAAAATGTATTTTTGGCTATTTCTCAGCCCTGGAATGTCCCAAAATTCCCAGCTGGGTCTCAAAAGATGGGGGCAAGGGAGGCGCTCCTCGTCACAATTCCCGTTACACGTTTTCACACTCAATATTTTGCACCGCACGCACTTTAAGTTTCACAGTTGTCGGTTTTTGGTGTTTTTCAAGTGAAAAACCACTGTAAAATCACTTTTCCTGAAAAATTTTTACACAGCTGCGTAGGTCTCACTGAGACGAAACTCTGGGTACTACGCACTGGTTTTTTGGAGTTGTTTCACTATTTTTCCGGATTTAAATAAGATTTTCTTGGACTTTGATTGCGCGGAGCTCGATTACGTGACTTGGGACGTGCGCTGTCGGGACAGCGGATCGAACGCGACTGGGTTAGGTTAGGTTAGGTTAGGTTAGGTTAGGTTAGGTTAGGTTAGGTTAGGTTAGGTTAGGTTAGGTTAGGTTAGGTTAGGTTAGGTTAGGTTAGGTTAGGTTAGGTTAGGTTAGGTTAGGTTAGGTTAGGTTAGGTTAGGTTAGGTTAGGTTAGGTTAGGTTAGGTTAGGTTAGGTTAGGTTAGGTTAGGTTAGGTTAGGTTAGGTTAGGTTAGGTTAGGTTAGGTTAGGTTAGGTTAGGTTAGGTTAGGTTAGGTTAGGTTAGGTTAGGTTAGGTTAGGTTAGGTTAGGTTAGGTTAGGTTAGGTTAGGTTAGGTTAGGTTAGGTTAGGTTAGGTTAGGTTAGGTTAGGTTAGGTTAGGTTAGGTTAGGTTAGGTTAGGTTAGGTTAGGTTAGGTTAGGTTAGGTTAGGTTAGGTTAGGTTAGGTTAGGTTAGGTTAGGTTAGGTTAGGTTAGGTTAGGTTAGGTTAGGTTAGGTTAGGTTAGGTTAGGTTAGGTTAGGTTAGGTTAGGTTAGGTTAGGTTAGGTTAGGTTAGGTTAGGTTAGGTTAGGTTAGGTTAGGTTAGGTTAGGTTAGGTTAGGTTAGGTTAGGTTAGGTTAGGTTAGGTTAGGTTAGGTTAGGTTAGGTTAGGTTAGGTTAGGTTAGGTTAGGTTAGGTTAGGTTAGGTTAGGTTAGGTTAGGTTAGGTTAGGTTAGGTTAGGTTAGGTTAGGTT